>JAOSLM010000143.1:5120358-5138382 GCA_025629765.1 Eleginus gracilis
ATGGTGAGAGGAGTGACAGCTGGCGATGAGGACGGACCCCCCCCCGCATCCTATAACCCATCCAAAATGAAGGGGGGGGGGGGAATGGGAAGGGAAATTGTAGGAGCTAATCCGATGCCCTCGCAAGACTAACAAACATACGTGTAACAGTCATGTTTGACAATAGACTTCTTTCACTTGTTGACTACGCTTAATACAGTTGGACAATGTTGGCCATTTTGCCGTAAGCCTTCAGATTTATTGAAAAAGGGAAAATGTTACCATTCAGTAAAGCTTCAGTTTAGCCCACGCCAAATGCTACAGTTTATCAGTTATAGTTCAATGTTTATAACCCACTGAATATCCTGATCATAGCAACGTCCACACAGATGATATTAGCAATCATTTGTAACATTCAAATCGCTGGTATTTTGAGTAAAATCTTTTAGAATCTAAATATATTTGACACTAAACAAGAACAACAGCGTGTCCCCACCAAGGAAGTGGATCACAAGTAGTCACAGAAGCACTATTAAACTCACCTGGAAATTAGAGGCCTCTGCATATGACTCCTAAACGAGAAGGAAAGAAGCTGTTTAAATAAGTGTTCTACACATGAGAAAGGAGGCGATATTGCTGACAAGTCAAGCTCCCTTGGGAATGACTACAGAAGAGGATGGGTTCAAGCAAACAGCCTTTCACGGGCCATACACACACACACACACAGTTTCTAATGATGGGGGAAATGGTGTTTAAAAAGGTGGCAATTCATGTCTACAAACTATGAAGGCTGGCAGACAACAAGCACATCAGAGAAACGGATAATGCAGGCTGGTAATAGGGGCGTAAAAAGGGATACAGAGACATTTCAGAGTTGGTCATCTGTCAAATCAATTACAACTTAAGGCTATGATCTTCAATAGATGGTCTTTTTTTTTACCACGGGTTAGAGGCTAACAGACACCACCTTATCTAGTTGTGACAGATACCAAGGCTATAGAGGCAAATATCACTAATGAAATAATTCAAATTCAAAATGTCAATCTATCCCTTGGGGATGAGTTGGGTGGGTTGGCGGGTGGGGTAGGGGGTGGAGGGGACTAAGGAACCTAGCAGGAGAGCAGAGGTCTTGGGGGCCAGGACTTACTTTGACCTGTCATCAGAGCCGCGGTACTCATAGTAACGGTCATCTCTGTGGGCACGGTTGAGATGGAAAGACACGCACATACGTACATAAGCACAGACAGACAGATACAGATATAAAAAGGTGCACATACACTTCATGGGAATGGGATTACAATGAGATTTTGCGTGCTCTGCAAAAGGCAACGACGAATTCTCTTTTTTGATTTGTGTGTAGCATGGCAATGGTTACATTAAGTTGGATGCTAGTGAGCTATAAAATGTCAAACCAAGATCATAACCCAGATTTGGGTGCAGTATTCAAAAGCCCAATAATCACATGGTGAAAAGCAAATGGGGCAGGGGTAGTGAGGTATGTATGTGTATTCAATTGTATTTGAATAACTAATGATTGCCTAGCGTATGGTACCATGTAGGGTCGCATTGGTGTAGGCAGATTTAACTGATTAATGTTTGTTTAGCCGATCTGATACAGATTTTTACAGTGAAACACCTTTTTTTCACCAGTTCCTATTTAAATAGGCAAAAAACGTGATGCCACGTATTTGTACAGATTCTGCAGCAGTGGTCGCTGAAATGCACTATGAATGGACTATTTTATCTCAGATATAACCAAATATTCTGATATTTAATTTTTTTTAACAAATATTAGGCCAGCCCTTCTCAGTCATTCGGATTTTACATAGTTAAAGCAGTTGGCGATAGCCTCTGACAATATTTACAAACCCTTGTTTTGCTTCACATTGTAGAAAATATGTTGACATGCTGGATCGGCGCTCAAGTTAGATTTTTGTGTGATTAATTACCTACTTCTTTTTTTAGCGAACCTACAAAACACACCAACAGGCTGGTATTATAAAGCATGTTCTTCAGCGAGATGCAGCCTGTTTAATGCATCCAATAACCGACGTGTTTAGGGAGTATATCGGCTGAAAACGAAACCGTTTCAAAACGTCACATCAGTTCTGGGTAAATCATGCAAAAAGTGAAGCGTGTGCAAACATCTTACCCTCCTCTGTGTGGGGGTCCAAGGGGCATGTTGCGTCCACGGCCTCCTCCTCGGCCTCCCCTAGCTGAGTGGGAGGGAGGGGGGGGACCCCTTCGGGGACTCATCTCGTCGTAATCTCGGCGGGCGGGGGGCATGGGGCCACGTCCCCCTCTGCCGGAGGGCATGCGGTCGAAGCCGCGGTCACCGCCACCCCTACCCCCACGCATGGGGAAGCCCCCCATGGGCCTACGGCTGCCCCCCCTCTCCTCAAACATCATAGTGAAGCCGCCGTAGTCGTACGTCTCATCGTAGAAGTTGGGGTCATAAGGCTGGGCACGGCCCTTAATGGGAGCCTGGCAAACAACGACAAGGTAAGACATGGAACAGGAAGTGGCAACTGAACAATTTGAGAGTTAGAATCGCTACCAAAATTAATTCAAATGAAAACATTTGCATGGATTCATAGGCTGCATCCTTTACCACCTTAGTATTCAGTATTACTTTTTATATACAAAAGTGACATGTATTCTAGGGGTGTGCATCTCTCCTTTATAGGACGATCCGATACGTATCTAGATACATGTGCTACGATACGATTCAGGGACCATAGATTCTGATATGGAACGATTCGATTCAATGTTCTAACGATCCAGTGTAATTTGATGAGATATGAAGCAATCTGATAGACAGTTAATCTTCGTTTAAAGTTTCTATTAATTTAAATAAGCCTTCTATAAAAGCGACATTGCCTACTTTTGAATATATATGGTATAGGGACCATGGAATCTTAGGTTTTTATATTTATTTATGGCATGTGAAAAATATAATGCAAGACACATTTAAAAATTTAGAACTACATGTCTATTTATAGTCTTGATAGCTGTACTACACAAAAAAAAAATAGAAGCCGTTTGTCAATATGCCCCTCCTTCTTATAAGACCCAAAGGACTTCCACATGTTTGACTTCACGTCGCTTCACTAAACCGATTCACAACGTAAAAAAAAAGAAACAGACAGATTCTTGGTAATTTTAAATCGATTCAGGGGCCCACGTATCAATGTAGTCGTATCTTCGTTTACATGCAGAGTCATTATCGGATAACGAAACGAATAAGACCTCAACAGGACTTTTAAAATGCATGTAAACACCTTTACCTGATCTACTTCGTACAGAAATCGCACATGAATGGACAAGCGAAATCGGATAAGGGCACCTAGATAACTCGATCATAGTCTGGTTTCTACCTGCATGTAAACCCGAATCGTATCGGATTTCGCGTTCTGCGCATGCTGGAGATCTTTCGGCTGGGGACGTGAGCCGGAAGTAGAAGAAGACGGTAGTCGAGTTGTTGTCGCCATAGACAAACAATTCTTATTTCTTTATAAATATAAAATTATTTCTTTATACGTTTATGGTTGTTGCTGTCGGATAACGAGAAACGGCGATTTATATAAAAAGTGGACGCAGAAGATAGAGGAAGCCGGTGTCATGCCATTGCCCCCTATAAGAAGTGTATCATAAACATGCATTCAGTACACACTACGCTTCGATTTCACCCACGGTTTAATTAAAAGTACACGTTTTCCTAAACGTTGGTCTTCAACGAGGTTGTAAAGTAGTAACTTCGGGCACATCTGTCAAGATAAACGTAATTTTTTCATTCAATCTTTATTCATTCATTGTCCCTTGACCGAACTGACGAGTATATTCACTGATACTATGAAAGACTGCGTCGGGTTCTCAGACTCTCTGGTACTTCCACAATAAAATACTTTTAGTGGGGGTTAACTCGGCCATGGTGGAGAAGGAATTGGGGGAAAGGAATTTTGGCTTAGACTCCCTGAAGTCCATCTTAAAACACTACATGGAGGAGAAGGGGATTGTTGCCGTATGTGGGCTACAGCGCCACCTAGAATAGCGGATTCAGCCATGCTCCGGACATTATTTGATTCTCTTAAAGGCCATATACGTTCGGATAATTGACAGTCTGTTCGAGTAGCAAAATCGGTATAAGGCTTAATTCGATCTAGCTGTCCCATGTAAACGCACTGTGTGTTAATCCAACCGGATACCGATTCGTATCTGTGAATCGTTACACCCTTAATGTATTCCTTAAAATTTCCGTTCCACATTTATGAGCTGCAACTACAACTCACTTCAGCGATGAGCTCCAGCATGGTCTTGATGCACTCAACCACCCTCTCCGATTTGCCTCCAACCAGCACCACCCTGTCTGTTGACTGAGGGCAACACTCCTGGAACAGCTTGATACTGGTCTGGGTATTCTAGAGAGAAAACGCATAAGCACAGGTCAACATGAGCATTAACAGAACTGGTATGACGACCAATATCAAACTGTCTTTTTTTTTTAAAAGGACACTTAATTTTATGGCCCATTCTTGAAACATTATATTTGACATCCTTAAACTGCAATAGAATGAGCTAGACAGAAACTATAGACAGCCAGCTTCCCTAAGCTGTATTTAACTAAACAAGAGAAACATCCATGGAACAGAATGACTGCATACATCACAAGTCCACGCATATGTGGTGGTGGTCAGAGCCAGTACAGAGCCAGTTCTAAGCTAGAAATCACAACATTGATTCCTTCTATTCAGAAGACCACGAGTAAGATACATTATAAAACATTACATTGCAGGCATTTCCCTTAAGTGCTTTTGATTGCCTGCGACCGGACTGGGGTCCACATACCTCTCGGAGCTCTTTGATCTTTGCTCCCTTCACCCCGATGATTGAGCCAGCCAGACTCTGGTGAATCAACAGTCGAAGCTCACAGTCGAAGTCCATGCCATTGTACTGCTGGTACTAGGAGGAAAATATTTATCAGCGCATTGTATTAAAAAGGTACACAGGATCAGGGCACCAGACCCAAGGAGGGATCCAATTAAAGGCCAAACAGAGTTGAGCTCCACCCCTCTGTCCCCGCCTCACTACTTACGGGCGCACTGTTGAGGAGTGGAACCAGATGGCTCAACGGAGGACTATTAAACGGTATTCAAGCTTGCACACAATGTGTTCCACCAAGGGGAATAAAGAGAAGAGAAAAACATTTTCCCTACCTCCTCCAGGGTGGGGATGATCTTAAGCAGGATTTCGCCAACGGTCTCGATGTCTGCACTGATGCTCAGGATGCTGCACATTGTGCCCACCAACGACATCCAGGCGGAGCAGCAGGGGGGAGGGGGAGGACCAGACAGGTGATGTCACCAAGGGGGAGAAGGAAGGTACTTTAGCTCAGGGTAGTCAACACAACCCTTCAGCAACAGAACAGACCACAACATTTACATTGCACTTCTTCCCCAACTCATCACTGATAGTAATGTCAGTGAGAATATCCTATTGACCCTAAAGTCATTGACGCCCCATACCAACAACAATACACCCAAAATAATTATTATTTGTCTTCTCGGTAGGAGAAGATGGTCAAAGAAGAAAAAACATAAATCCAAAAAAGTGATTAACAGCATGCCAGTGAGCAGAGATGGGGAATCAAACATCAAAGAAAAAAATAAGAGCCGCTAAAGATACTACACAAATAATTACAATTTGTGGCTGCAGAATTTAGATTTTTGGTAGATTTACCAGCAAACACCAATTTTTTATGCTTTTAAACAGGTCTGATCGGTTGGTAAAGCTTCACACAGACTAGAATTGTGAAGGTTATCTGCATTCACATCGATTAATAAAAATAAACTAAAACGACTCCAGAAATCGATGAAAAATAAATATCCAGACAAAAGAAAATGTAAGTGCGGATAGAAAAAGATAAACGGCCAAGAAATAAAGTATTAAGCTTTTATGCAACAGAGGTTGAGATGGACCACCACTGGATTGGGGAGGCAGGCAGCTGGGAGAAATGTAAAAAATAAATAAAATCACAGGACAATAGCGAGGTGAGAGAGCGCGTACAAGAGATGGGGACACCGTCATCGACTCCAATGACCAAGCTTAGGTGAAAGCGTAAAGGATAGGAAAAACAGACAACACTGTAAACCTGGCCTTATGCACACACACCTGGATGGGCAGTCTCAGGTTAACAAAACATATGGAATGAGGCAAAACACAGAAATAAAATACTTGTTTAAATTATTTTTTTGTGATAATCACCGGGAAACCAATTTTCAGAAATGAGAGGGAGGAACACAGTCAATAAGACAAAACATCCATGAAAATATAAAAAAACACAGACATGTTGGAAACACAGGAACCTTGTGTAACGTACTAGCAGATTCTGGGAAACCCTTAAAAACACTTTAATATGGCTGAATTTTGACGGAACTTCAACATGGAGGTAATATTTAAGATTTTGACTTGGCTTTCACTGGGTCAAGAGTTTGAGTTGGACATAAGGCATTTTTTTTTTACGCTACAATACTGTGAGAAAAGGTAGATTAAAATACAGTGACTTGACAGAGGCAGGATGACTATTATTCATCTGTTCTTGTTGATTGTCCTGTATACAGGCAATGAGAGGGAGGAGCTTTGGGACATACCGCTCAGGCCCACTGCTGTCTGGGACTGACACACTGGCATTGTACTGGGCGTGGAATGGGCAGGGGCCAGGGCCATTCGAGCACACAGATGTCAATCAAGTAAGGCGCCCATTTAGGGACAGGGCACGATAATGGGCGGGGCCAACCAGGGTGTCAGGTGGGCGGGCGCAGGAGGGGCCATCCAGAACATGGGCAACAGAGGAGGAAGTGGGCAAAAAGTCAACAGTAAAATAAAAAACAAGGAAGAGGGAAGAGGGAGGGGGGGGGGGGGGGAGAGGAATACAATTTAATATACAGGCTCTAAACTGGTCAAATGTGACTTCATTTTTTTCTTTTTTCTCTCAGAGATTTGTTTGGCAAAGAGAGAAGAGAAGGTGACATTAGAAAAATGGGTAATGGTATATTGAGAGATTCAGAGGGATAAAATGTTTGGGGGTGGGAGGGGGGGGGGCAGAGAAGAGGGACAATGAGAGGGCAACAGTAATTGAAGAGAGGGTACAGGGAATGGGTAAGTGGAGAGAGGAGAAAAAGAGGTCATGACAATAAATGAATTGAGTATTGGGCAGGTTACTTAAACATTTCTCATTGAATGAAAAAGGTATTTGGCGCTAGAAGTGACCTCATCTGCACTGTGCCAATTCTAGAAGTTAAAACTGAATTAGCGTGGCTTGAGCTGGGATCTAAATTTTTTATTGATTTGAAAAAAACTTGTGTCAAGGAAAAGCAATTGAACAAGTGCGCTTTGGGCAAGTGAAGCAAAGAAAATAAAGAAAATGTATCCACATCAATATTACAACTATTAAAAAAAAAGGTTTCCAACAGCCATTTACCTCACATGAAAGGCCAGAAAATCTCGCAGATAATCAGTATAGCTATAACGAGAAATTATGGTTCCAATAGATTATGTGGTAGTTGTTGGCAGACTGCACAATTTGGTTAAGGATAGAATACATGTTTAGAATAGGTGTACTCACGTCTGTTCGTAAAGCTTTGATGTTTTTACCACCCTTCCCAATCACCGCTCCTGCATTCTAAAGTCAAATGGTGAAGATAAGGTTAGAAATCTATAGAAAACACTGAAAGGCAATTTTCGAACACAAAATTATTTAGTAAGATAAAAACTATAACAATTCGTCAAAGGAAATTCCAAGAATTCTTTCAAAATTTACTTTATCCACCAATACCTATTTGAACACTAAATAGGTATGCCATGTGAAAGACAAAAGGATGCACGTAGTTTACTTTGCTCTGCAGGAGGATACGAAGCTCCACCATTTCGTCTGAGTTCCTGGAGCGCTTGAATGATTTTTCGTCCTCTGCGTCCTCAGCTGGGCGCTTACCTAAATGATCATTTGATTAAAACGAATTGAACCCAATGAACCGGAGAAAACTGTAATATATGCTATATCCAGCAACTATTTGTTCACAATGAATTACTATGTAACCAAAGCAGTATTATTATAGCATGTTTTAAGTAATGTGCAAAAATGATTTTTTAACATTTGGCAATGGAAATCTACGGATATCTATCTAAGGATATTAAGAGATAGTGTACCGTTCGTCTCTGTGTTGCTGAATGAGGTCTCTTCTTGTTGTTCAATTTCTGTCTCCATTGTCGGCTGGCCACAAGTGGGATTGGATCGGCACCTCGATCCGGGGAAGAGGCGACGACGGGAGGAGAGAAGCAAGAAACCGGGCTTGCAGATCTGTGGAGGTTGGTCGTCATTGTAGAGAGGAAGAAGGTTCGACAAATTACAGCACTGTATTTAAGAGCCGTTTTAAAAAGGGCAGGAGAGGAGGGGTTGATTATGTGAGACTGTTAAGAATGCTGGCACACACCGATATTTATTGTGAAGACCAGGGCGTGAAGATGGGCGTAACAGAATAGGCAAGAACCAACCAGCGGCTGCAACCTGTGGACAGAGGGAGAACATGACAAGAGATATCAGAAAGAATCGACGATCGGCACACATTTCTTTGTCATTGTTGCATTTGCATCGTTGCTAGAGCCACACCAACAGCGAGACTGTAATGGCCATTTCGTTCACCAGTCCTATGCACAACTAACAAAACACACAGTATTATTGTATGCAACAACAAATACAACACTAATAATAATGCCGAAAACTGGGCGACGAAGGCCAGAAGCGTAACCATTGCCTCCATGTTTAACCGTAAGCGCTAGGAATAGGCTAATGCAGTGCGAGGAATGGCATTAAGCTATAACAGCGAGTAAATTAAACTGAGATTAGACACATAGTCGTTTTTATTTAAACTACGTGCTTAGAGTATACGTGTAACCTAATGACGCTAAATAGCTAGCAAAAAAACAAGATAACCAACGTTAGCGTACAAAATGGCATGCAGGATCTCCGTCGAAGTTATCTGAATGTAGCGTTACTCCAATTGCAGTCTTTGTCGATGCTAAATATTTAGGTGAAATACAATAATTGTCGAAGTCCCTTTATCACTAACAATTTCGACTCATTAACGCTAGAAATTACTAACTCGAATATCAGTAAACCGTGAACCACAAAAGAGGCCTAGATAGGACAGAGAGGGTGCCTATAGTATCGCCATATTGCGAGGTAGATGCTAGGTCCAAGGGTCCGAACGTACGGTTGGCTGTACCACTGTACCGCTTCCAACCAATCAGTAATGGTAGTAATGGGAGAGGTACCGCCCACTGTACGTTCGGAACCTTGGCTCTAGAATCGACCATGTTGGAACCGATGTGCTAAAGAAAAACGAAGCTAGTCGAGTTAGCTTCCACGCTAAATATAGCAGCAAACAAAACCATTTGCCGAGCTGTGAGCAATATGAGGAAATCGCAATATTACACGATCGTATTTTAAGTAAACCGGGGAGAGTGCGTGCAAAGTACGTATACAATAATAACGTGAATATTATATTTCTATTTGGAAACACAAACCTGCGATGCAACACTTCGCTTCTTGCTTCCCTTCCTTCTCTAACGTTACCCAAAGCGGAAATGGCTCTATGTCCTCCCACAATTGAGTGCTTATTGGTGCAAACGGCTCACAGTCTTTTCTCAGACGACCGTTGATTGGTGCAACTCACGTCTATCAAACATCTGACCGGCACCGTTGGCCAGAGCATGAGACCGTCAGACTTTTGCAAATGCTTGGTTGTTGCTTTGCACAAGGTTAGTTAAAGCGTTGTTATCGTATCCTCCAAGATGTCACATTATTAAGATTCAACTCCCAAGATAGCGTGTATGCAAATAGTTATAGTTGTTGCAGGGCCAGTGCCCTGTTTACAATTCGCATGTTTATTTGGTTGAAGGAACGTCAACTTTGGCGCCTTGGCTGGTCTCCAGCAACACTAAACGCGCCAACAAAATATATGTCAGATGTTCAGACACATCTGTTTTTCAAGGGACAGTAGTTTGCAGACAAATAAATAATGTAAACTAAGTGATGCAGACAAAGTACGAACTGGTTAGCTGGTTAATCAGTTGTTTTGCGTTCAATAGAGAAACGTTTGACTTTCCTCAGATAACTACTACCTCAGGATCTAACCTAAGTTCACATGTAACATAATTTACCAGGAATATTGTGTCTAACCTTTATTTATATTGACCAAATATGGCTTCCAAAGGGCAGATGGCAACAACATAAAGATAGATTGTATCTTGCTTGATCGGTAGTAGTTAGCCAACGCTAGAAGAAGAAGATGTCTCCAGGGACCCAGGCAGTGGTGAATGCCACTATGGCCTGGCTCCAGTCTTCTTTGCATATCCATGTGCCCTTCGCCTGGTTGGAGACCTGCGTGGAGTGGGTTCAGGAAGAGGGAGGGGGAGGCTGCCTAACACAACAGCAGATAAACCAACAGGTAAGTAAGGGTACATCTGCTTTCAGTTTACAACCGTAAATAAATTCATTAAAATAAATAAACACCATTTGGAGGCCACAAACCATAAATAATTGTGTCATGGGCATGCAAGTGGATGAGAGCAAGACACATTGTTATAAAACGAGTCTGTTTCCAGGTGTTAGACCAGTGGCTGTTGGCAGATCTGAGGGACCTCGGCCATCCTGTCCTCCCAGGTGATCTGTCTGGGGCCCAAAAGACTGAGCTCACAGGCACGTTTTGTGTTCAGGTATGTCTTGCGTCTGTAATGTATGCTCTAATATTGTATCTATATACCCACAATATATGTCCACCGGGATATATGTATATGCATCCATTAGCCAAGTGAACTGATCGTTAACATAGTTGGGAAGATATTGACAAACTATATTGAAATGTGCTTCTGGTGCTCCCCAAACTACCAAAGCACGTATTATTTACTCACAATCCCCTACACCAAGTGTCTCTGTATATTGATCACAAAACATTTTTGCATAATAAGCAATATGCAGACCGTGCACCCTGTAACCCCAAGGTCTTTCCACTGTCCTAGATGGACTCGCTTCTTGACATCAGCCAGCCAGCGTACGGCCAGCTGCAGAATTTGAGAGGCAAGGACTGCACCAATGAGGAGGTGAATTCTGTAACCCAGGCAACCCAGAGACCCTGGGAGGCCAGGCCAACCCGCATGCTGCTCCTACAGGTTAGCAGGCCAGTGTTGGGGCGCTTTTAAAGCACTGAAAGATAAAGCGTAATGTAATGTATTTGTAAAGCACATTTGAAAAACAACAGTAATGCATCAACATTAATGTTTACAAATATATGAATGATAAAAATGAATGAATTATTAAAAGAAAAGAATGGTCTAGGTAAAACTAATTAAAAGATACACTAAAAACAATTATTGGTATTTTATGTATGCAAATAAATTGCAAGGTTAAGCTTTGTTTTTTGTTGTTAACAAAAGGATTCTAGAAATGTTGGGATGTGCTATGATTACAAATATTTTTCTGATTGCCCATTATGCAAAAATAAGACTTATTCTTAAATCAAACTGGAACTAAACTAAACGATTGGGTTAATATAAAATCAAGGATCTGTCTCTCTGTCCGTCTATCCGTCCAATACTTGTTGACTCGCATACCAATTTTTCACATCAATTGGTGCACTTTTGTTGCTAAGAAACATTTCCAGGAAAAGTGTGCTTTTAGTCGGCCTACTTTAGCATTTCCCTCCTGTGTTAATGCATTAAACAGCCACTTTATAAAGCATGCACAGTCTGTGTAAATGTAATTGTAAAATAACTACCTCTGCCCTCACAGCAGGTGTTAAGATGGAAAAGAAAGTAGAGATTTGGAGACGCCTATATCCAATGGCACTGTGCCAAATAAACATTTATGGATTTCTGCAAGGGAAAGAGTCTCTTCACATTACTTAGGCGGTAGATTTTAAAGTCAAGTAGATTTAGCTTTCACCTGGTGCAAATGGTGATTTTCTGGTAAAGGGTTATATTAATGTACACATACCAAGACAATTTAACAAATGCTACACACCCACAGTGTTTAATTTAGTTTGACAAATCTCTCACACAAACTTTCAAATTCTTTAAAATTGTTATGGAATTCTTCACAAATGTTGTGGAACTGTAGATGTGTCATACAGTGCCTTATAGTGCATTCAGACAGAATCTGATGTCACATTCAGATATAGCTCCCATCTCAAGGCACATTCGGTTGCTTGGAAACCAACATGAGCACATCAGACGGAAGTAGACATTTTAATTTCACCATATCTTGAGCCAACATTTAGCGAAACTGAATAATCATCACCAGATATGTGTGCCAAATGAATGGTAACATGTATTGGAAACATCATAATACCGATTGATAATTAATTGGTCATTTCCATTAAAGACTGTTGGGAACTTTCCAAGATGGGGCCATCCAAGATGTGTAATAGGTGAAGAGCACAAATCAATTTATCTTCCTAAAATTCCAAAAAATAAAACACAGATCAAAAAGAGCTTACTTATGTTGGTGTGGTTTTGGGCACCATTAGAAGTGTACGGCACCAATGGTAAACAATATATATTCATTGCTTTTTTTTGGGGTTTTTGGACAGTCCGGTAGTCTTTAATTTGGGTTGAACTGTGTGTGGTCCTCTGGGCAGGTGACAGATGGGGTGCAGAACCTGGAGGCCATGGAGTACCAGCCCATCTCTGCTCTCAACACCTCTCTCAGGTGAGGGGTCTTAGGGGTCCTCCGCCATGGCCAATGTCTGAGCAGAGCTTGCACAAGCTTTTGATACAAACAGTTAGGGTGTTTGACTTCCAGCTGAAAGGTTGTGGGGTACTTAAATTAAGTTGTGTTTTATATCTTGAATATAACTGTGGCCATTCCATCAAACCATCTTAAAAGTGGACATATTATGAAAACAACACTTTTCCTGGGATTTGAAAAAAGTCTGTACATGATTTTTTGAGTGAGATATGCATTTCTGAAAGTACCCCACCTACAGTTACCAAATGAGCGAGTCAGTTCCGGCACCCCCTCCTACGTAGGAAGGGGGCACATTTGAATATTACCCCCCCCACTTCCCCACCCCCCTCCAATCAGAGCATAGCTAAGATTTTGTGGACCAGCTGACGAGCACTGGGCGAAGATGTTCGCGTATTTCAGAAGCAGGGATATTCCATACAAAAATAAATGTCTAATTTGTCAGTTTGCAATTGCTGGACTTATTTCCAGCTGTTTGCTGGAAACAAAAGCTATTTCCAGCAAACGGCTTCAAAAACATGTTTTCTGGAACTCATATACTATGTTTACTTGTTGGGAAAACACCATAATATGTGTCCTTTAAATCAAAATCGTCCCTAAATCCCAACATACAAATCAATGATTGCTACTTTTTCATCCAACTACCATTGACCATGTAAATGCTTGTTGGATGGAGAAAAGAAGAGTACCACCTTGTGGTGCTGACGGCCCCCTGTCTCCACCCTAGGCCCGGTGTGAAGCTCCAGCTCCAGGGCCAGATGGCGTGCCGGCTCGGGGTCCTCCTGCTGGGGCCGCAGAATGTGAAGGTCCTCGGAGGCGAGGTGGAGGACTTGGTGGACCGGAACAACCAGGTGGGCTTGGCCCCTTCTCTTTTATAAAGCGCTTTCCTCCTCCACCCCTGCTGGCTTTCTTCAACCCAGGGGTCCATTGTGACTGGAACGCACAGCCTCTCCTGTGGGGGGCAGAACAGGAATAAAGCCCCTTTGTCCTTTCTTCTTCCATCGGGTCTAAAAAAAAAATGATTATACCCGATGATAATGACTGCAGGCTAAATGGCATTACCAGTTAGGATATAATTTCTTTGATTCAAACCAGGGCAGGGTACTCTGCGGAGCCCTGGGTCTTCCTACGGAGGAGCAACATCCTGGAGGAGCTGGAGAGGAAAACGCCCCTGCGCTACAGCAAGGTGATTTACCCGGAGCAATACAATGTATAATGATGAGGTGGAGATTGAGGGCAATAAGGTCGGAATTTCCCACCGAGGAATCTACCCGTCACAGCTTGCCATATAGAAAGAAAGGGTAGCATTGCCTGCATTTCATGTACCTGTACCTCGTAATGTAGCAAGTTTGTGAACCCATCCAGTACTGTTATGCTTAGCATAATAAATATGATAATGAGGAGGAAAAACCGATTTTCAGTGTTGCCGTCATAAATGTGTATGTTAAAATTAAAGTTACACAACGTGAGGCTTTGTCTCGTCTCCTAGAGTTTTTAATAAAACAGTAGCCTCCTTTCAATTGAACAGCCTGGCTCATTTAAACGCTGTATAACTGAAACCGTGCGTCTATGTCTCTTTTTCGTGTCATTAGCAAACCATGAAATGGAGGACCTGGACCCGGATGACCAGGAGCTGTTGGCCAGTCTGGAGGCCCAGGAGGAGCTGGACAGGGCTCAGGGCACAGCGGTTATCGACAGCGGCTATGGGACAGGCTCCTCTATCACCACCCAGGCCCACCCTCCATTATTCAGGTGGGTAATGGCAGGAGGGAATTAGTTCAGAATTGAGCCTGTTATTATTGTCCTGCCTGGACTGAATGGTACCTCACCAGCCCTCAAGCTTTCCCTTGAGTTGAGTGATAATTCAATGTTACTTGCGCCAATATCAGTGGCGTCATATTGAGACTAACGTTTATATAAGTGATCATATTATATTGTGGCGAGAGCATCAGTCAATATATGCAAATAAATTATGAGCGGATATAAAAATCTCATAATAGTCTCACAACATAAGGTGTATACTATTTATATTATATTATGTTCCCATCCCACAAATTATTTGGATAGCTCTGTGTCTGATCATCGCATACTGTTTTTATCAGTCCAACGACCAGTTAATGAAGGAAACTAATCACTTTGTTACAGTGACCGTCTGTAGAGCTTCACATGGACTCAAATGGAGGTATATTTTCTAGGCACTCAAACAATCAAAAGCCCAGTGGGAAAAGAAATGGGCTCTCAGGATGAGACATCTATATTATTTAGATTTGGCTCATTTAGGAACACTCATCTGGTCATTATTGCATAAAAGTCTAGCTTTCGACATTTTGAATTCGGTAATGGTCATTACTAAATGGTCGGATAGTGTGAATGTATTTTTGGTGTTGCCATTAAAATGACACCCAATGCCATGGTGACATTACCAAAGACCCAATAGCCTGAATATAGACACAAAACGTAGTGTTCATCAAATATTAATTTCTTCTAGTGCAGGACTGCCATCTTGAGACTGTGTCCATGTATATTGTAATGAATTGTTTATAATTAAGCACTTGTTTAAATTAGGTCGGCCTCGATGCATTGATATTATTGTATTTTCTATATTTTTATCAGTGGTTTATTAAGAAACCATGATAGGCTTTTATCCTGTGAGACACATTTACAACCACAATGCTACCTATTCTTCATATTAATAATATAATATTCTTCATATTATTTATGACTTCAAGCATCACTTAGATAGAATCTTTGCGCATGCTTAACTGTTGTATGCACCAGTAATATGAATTGGTTTCTTCCAGGGGTGAATATTCAACACAGTCTCATGGACGCAATCCTGTCCAAGCCAGAGGTTTGGGAGACCAAGGAGATTCTGTCCTTTTTGACCCAACATCCTCCATAAGATCAAATCAGTACGAGGAAGAACCTTTCCCTGATGAAGACTTTGACGACCTGCCGTTGGATGAGTTGGACAGCGTGGTCTTTCAAGAGGGTACAAATGAACCGGCACATCTAAACTCCCCACGGGCTCACGATGAACCAAGAGGTGGGTCCCACAGCTCTGCTCCACCCTCCCTCAGAAGGCCCCCAACCCAAGGGCCTTCTGCCTCTGGGTTGGGGTCCAGCCGTAGTGGTGCTGCCATAAGACCGTTGGGGCCGGTGACCCCTAAACCCTCCGTCCCCTCACCGGGAATACCTGAAGATGCCTATAACATCCCAGACGACCCGGACTTGATGGACATGGACATGGAGTACTGCTTCCAGGAAGAGATGGACACGCCTCAGACTTCCAGAGGCCATGGCGTTGCTGTCCCGCCGGCCGTTCCCACGCCACACCCAGAGTCCACAGGCCGTACCCAGGGACCTGCCATGCGTTTGAAGGATACGCCTTCAACAGACCCAGTCGCTCCCAATTCGAGACCACCCCGGAACGTCGACGCCACGCTCGCGCTGACCTCTCCTCCGTTCACCTACCTGAGGTTGCTGCAGGCCAAGTTCCCCGGAGCTCAACAACAACAACAACAGCGCCAAGGCACCAGCGTGCGCATCAAGGCCTTCATCGTCACCCTGCTGGGCAAACTGACGAGCAGCACGGGCGCCTGGCGCGTCCGGGCCACCGTGTCGGACGGCACCGGCTACCAGGACGTGGAGCTGTCGGACCGGGTGCTCGCCGGACTGCTGGGCTTCACCGTGGCGCAGAAAGGCGCCATGAAGCGCGACCCGAGTCGCAGAGGGGAGCTGGACGCCGGCATGAGCCGGTGCAAGGAGGAGATGGTGGACATGTGCTGCGTGATGACGCTCGGGTTTGAGGAGCAGGGCAGCAAAGCGGTGGTCACCAGAATAGATCCCGTGACGGAGGAAGACCTTGGGGCTCTGGAGCAGAGGGTCAGGGGGAGGGAGAAGGGGAAATGATGGACTGAAACTGGGCAGAGAAGAATCTTTCAACTGTGCTGGTAGAGCAATAACCTATTGAAACGTGTGACCCGGCCTCCACATTTATGATAATTGGTAACAAATCGTGACTTTTACATTTTATGCAATGCATGAATCAGTAACACTACGCCACTCATTTTTCGAAGGAGACAATTTCGGGGGTCACGATGCATCCAACAAGCGTTTAACCAATATGAAATTTGCCGTGAGCAAATGAATTGGCATTGCACAGCAATGAACGTATAATGGTCCAGTTAATAAACATTAAAATAACTTCAGGCTGTCCATTCTATACGTTTGGTGTAACTTATGCATGTATTAGATCTGTTTTGCAAACTGGTAATTATGGGTGGTTTTATTCAAGGTAACAGTATTGGGAATCTGAAGTTCTGAATGGAGACGTATCGAGGAGAGTGCAAAAGAATTGAAAGGGGTATGAGACCACATGAGTGCCAGGGAAAGATAAAAAGAATTGATGTGCTGATTGTTGTAATGAATTGGTGGCTTGCATTCACTCAATACATCTTTTGCTCCTGATTGAAAATGATTGAATGTCCAAGGGCAGTATTGGTCTTTAATAAACTTGGCCATGAAAGAATGAGAGAATTAGACATAAAAGGAGAGGCCATGGCCCTCTGGAGTTCTCATTCAATGTTGAGCTCATCTGTGACTTGAGTACGATGGGTTTATTTTGAACAGCACCACAGAAACCATTTTCCTACCAATTTGATATTTTGCGTTGCGTATGTGTGTATGTATCCTTGAATCAAATGCTTCTTGTTTTGTTTCTCAAATTGTAATCTATAATGCGTTATTGAAATTTAAAAACAATAAGCATCCAACGTTTCCCCCAAAAAACTAAACGGTTTACAACGAAGATCTACATCCATTGTATAATGCTAAGATACGTTCCTGCTGTCATAGGGGCAGGGTTTGTCTTTCATGTCTTATTTTATTGTTGCAGTACAGCCACAGAGTGCATAAGATCACTGCGGTGATAAAGCGATGTTTCATTATGATAATGAAGAAATCACTGGCTAAAAGACCCCATGGTGGGCCCATGTATGCGCGTATATTAAACGTGCACGCAGATGTGTGCGTGCGGGGGCTAGGCCCGGTCACGCGCGCTCATTGCTATGCCCCTGTGTGCGTGTCCATTCAGATGGATGGTCGGAGTTCATTAAGGCCTAATCAGGTTGAGCAGTTAAATCAGGACCCTGCCTCGCATGTCGTTAGCCTGTTATGCGCTAATGAGACTGGATACGATGGGGGGGGGGGGGGGGACACGTTTAGTAAATATGGGGTGATGGACGATG
>JAOSLM010000143.1:5339951-5356376 GCA_025629765.1 Eleginus gracilis
ATTTGATTTAAAAATAGCTACAGAGGGGGACAATTGAATATGCAGTGGCAAGCTGTTCCATAGTTTAGGGGCAACATGTATGTACTTCCACTCTTGTTAAAATATAAATATAGAACTGTAAATCATAGAATAATGAACTGGCAGAAACAGATAAAATACATCTTTAGGGGCATTGACTCCTTAACAAACACAAATGTTTTGACAATTTGGAAAACCACTTACAGTGTATGAAATCCATGGCAGCAGGCCTAGTTTCCCAGGAAATAAAAGTAGTTTATCTTAAAATCAAAGAACATGCATATCAAAGATCGCCACTTAATAACGTCACATACAATGCTATTCAAACGTAAATGATGTTTGTTCATGGGTTCCAGCTACTTTGCAGAAACCTGTTCAACACTACCCTCTAGCGGTTGTTACGCGACACATTACATGGCATTTCGTTTGGCGCCGATGGAGGGAGTCACTCCTGAGTTCTTTGGTCAGTCCGACGACAGAACTTCCGGTCGGCATTTTGTTCTACGAGAGGAGAGACTCTCGATCATCGCAACAATCGTCAAATTTCTCATTTATTGTCGAAATTAGCTCCATTCTGTATTGATGTCGGCACAGACCGACTTAAAGACCGAAGAACGAATGTTTTCCCATACATTAAAGTTGAAACATTCCCCGCTGGTTGACGAATGAAGAACGAATCGGTCCGACCCGGATTATTGTTGATAGCTAGCGGGCTAGCTGAGCAGCTAGCTGGCGAGCCAGTCGAGAGGAGCTGCGAGAGAGAAGAAAGGGGGAGCTAGAGACACGGACACGGACACAAACCAAGCTAAAACATTATTCCCCTCCCTTTCAACGCAACATCCGAAGGTAAACATATACGGCTACCCACTTTGATGGAGTAAACTTCCAAATTTCGTTTTTTTTTTAATCAATCATAAACAAATGTTTCGATGCATACTTGCTTTGGCGTCGTATTCGTTTCCTGAGATGTAACAGAGCAAAAACACACCTAGCTAGCTGCTCGGCTACTTCGTTAGCTTCCGTTGGCTACTTCGTTAGCTTCCACGGCACGGCCTCAACTGGATGTCATCTGTCGAGCCCGGGGATTGGGCCGTTGCCACTGGATGTCATGTGTCGAGCCCGGGGATTGGGCCGATGCCACTGGATGTCATGTGTCGAGCCCGGCGATTGGGCCGTTGCTACTGAATTACAATCTATGGTCGTTGCCCCCATCTCATCGGCAGACACCGTAGCTGTTAGCCTTTTTTTTTAATATCAATTTCACGTACGCTGAGCTAGTGTAAATCACCCTGGTTTATTGTGCAAATTCTCCATTTTTCTTGCAGGTAGTCTGCATTGGTGGAATATTGTTATTAACTAAGATCAATTGCAGGCTAGTTAGCGTGTCTAGTTAGCAATTAAAGCTCGACTATTGTTGGAAAAACGTTAGTCTGTTAGCTTCGTTAGTGAGTTTAGCTGAAAACATTAGCTCCCGTATTAGCTGGGGAGCTAGTCAGGCAGTTTGCTCCGTAGTAGTTGATGGGTTAAGTTGAAAAATAAGGATTCGAATTTTCGATTGCTGTTTGTGAATGGTCCATCTAACAGCAGATATGTTCTCTATCGCTATTTGGATTTGACTCTCGGATGGTAGGGGGTGCCTTTCTGGATTGCTGTTAACTTGCGTTAGTTGTGATTGGTGTTTTGACCTGCTGCTGGCTGAACACGGCCAGGTATTGATATGCAATGCTACTGCAATCAGTGTAACGCCTAAACGGTAGCAATACAACTCGTCGGTATTGCATCTTACAGCAACAACAACACGTCCCGTTTTGTTTCTCCTGGTTTCCTCCTGCGGGGACATTGGCCCCAATGCTAACTGCATACGGTAACTGTTAGCCACTGGAGGATGCAGCCCCCCCATTACGGCCGCCACCATCACGGTGCATCTGTTCTTTTGTGCTGCCTCCTGCCTGTCAGTCTCACAGCTGTCAGCCAAGTCCCTGCATAGAAGAGAGGGAACAGAGACAGAGTACGAGTGGTGTTTACATTATTGTTTACATTACTCATCCATGGACTTCCTTTGCGTTCATGTAGTAAACAGTTACTGAATTGGTGTCGGCTATGGGCCGCAACTGTTTGATGCATTTGCAATACTTATGGACCAATCTATTACATAGATGGGATACATCTATTAAATTGTGTTTCTATATATCTATATATCATTTGTATGACAGTTATTTGTGCATGTGTGACAGTGTCCATTATAAAATGTTGTTTTGGAATGAGGAGTTCAGAGATGGTGCTTCAGAAAGAGTTTCACCGTGTTGTAAGGGGATATACAAATGTTATTTTTCTTCCAACAGAAATAAGGAAAGGACTTTTCTCTGAAATGTCAGTGGGTCCAAAGGAGACTGAACAGAGTTCTTCAAAAAGGTATACATTTTTGGTTCAGAAGCTAATGTTCCGTGAGCCATTTACATTTGGTACAGGTTCACTGGAGCGCATTATATCTAAACAATTGTTTGTTTTCATATAGGATATCTCAAATGTCATCCTTTTGTGCAAAGTGAAGTCACTACTGCTCCTATTATATTGGTAGAAATTGAGATCCCTCTCATGAGATAAGACCGATGCAGCATCTCACTTTTCTGCAAGCTTTCTGTAACCTCTTCCTCATCATTTCTGACGAGGGGTCATGGGCTTGTAAGAAGAAGTTGCAATACTATAAATGACACTACGAATGCAATAGGATTTTAGTTCATTTCAATGCTAATTTGACAGCAGTAGCCTATTTAGGGAGACATTTATTAAATGTAAGGATGATTTGCCGCCACTAGATAGCTTGATATAGGCGGTAAAGTAGGGGGCCACTACCTACTAGGCCATCTAATTGCAGACATGAAGAACACATGTTCCGTATAAAAATGAAAAGGTACCCCTAACCGTTTTCCGTTAGAAGAATCCATAGTTATGACTATTCTGGTCCTCTATGTTAAAGGAGCACTGTTTAGAAATCTCCAGGGCTGTGCCCTTTTCCCATTAGCGGTGTCTGTTTTTAAACAGAGATGGACTGGGATACTCAGTGAAGAGAGAGAGAAAGGGGCTGGTGTTCATCGTTATTTTGCCTTAAGTTTGCATATAATTTTACCTTATCCAGTAGCCCAGATCTTTCGAGATCAGCTTAGGACAAGGCAAAAGTCTAAAGTTTCTATTATACCTACAGACATAGTGGGCATTTAACGGGGGACAGGAAAACTGTCTACGTTTTGAAATAGAGATTCAATGAATATGGATTATTTGCATTGTTAAGTTTAATGCAATAACTTGGTAGTAGTTTATCAAATTGGATTTTCATATTCTAGAAAATAGAAAATTCAGGCTAATAACAATGCATTGTCTGTTTATCAATACTAGTGCAAAACAATGGCAATGATGCTGCCAAGGAAGAAGAAAAAACGTAAAAATGGACACAAATCAAATAACTTGTATGTATCAGAATGTGGATTGATGTCTGATTTTACAACCATATGCATAAACAACAGGATAGTGTTTGTATCTTGGTTCCATCTGTTCCCGTATCTCCTCACTGTCACCTTCACGGGGATTCCTTCCCCCCTGGTGCTGCAGTTCCCTGCCGTTCTCTGCTCAGCCTCATGCTGACCTATGCTTTCCTCTTTTGCCAGGTGTTAGGAGATGTGAGGACGGGTGTGTCGCCCATTGACCCCCCTGAACTACCTGTGTATCGGCACACTCCCCACCCCCACCTTCAGCATGAATGGGGATATGCCTCATGTTCCCATCACCACTCTCGCTGGGATCGCTAGCCTCACAGACTGTAAGTTAAATTCCCCCCTCCCTCCCAAGTATCATCTTTTCACTTTGTATACAGAGTTGTACATCTCAAACTTTGCCGACATCCACCTGAATCCCATGTACTAATTTGCCCCCTTTCTCTCCATGTCCAGTGTTGAACCAGCTGCCCCTGCCCTCGCCACTCCCAGCTACCACCACTAAGAGCCTGCTCTACAATGGGAGGATTGCAGAGGACGTCACCTGTCTGCTAGCATGTCGCGATGAGAACCTAGTGTCCCAGCTAGCCCATGGCCTTAACCAGGTTTCCACAGAACACATGTGAGTTTAATCATGATGTATTATCAGGTTTAGCTCTTAATCCACCTCAATGTCAGTGTTACCATTATCCCACCCGTATTACTGGATCTATCACTTTAAACGGCATGCTAGTTAAGAAAAGAAAGAGGATGTATGAAAGCAGGAATTGTCGATTTGTTTTTGAAAAAGTAAATCGTAGGATTATGGTGCACACAAATGTTTATCCCAGCCCAAGTCAAAATCCCTTTTTGCCGGTGTGAGTGTTTCTTTGTAGATGTTTTTGTTGTGTGTTTTGTATTTGGTTGCGTAGAGCTATAAAACATGGGTTGTAGGCGGCTCACTTTCTGGGAACCTCTCCAAGGCCATCCAGTTTGTTGTGGGTCCAGCGCGGCCTACTAGTGGCTGATTCAGTAGTGAAGTACATTAAGCTGCAGACGATGTTGAAATGTTATTATGTTGTTACTGATGCACATTTTATTATTATTTTCTTTCTAAATAATATTTCTAATACAAATGTAAAACTAAACTGAGCATGTTCCATAAAGGCTATTGATATTTTAAACCTAGGGTAGGCAATTTATTTTAAAATAATTTTGCTCATATTGTCAAAATTCTCACTATATCCTGACCGTATCCATCAAGTACACTGAATAAAAATATATGGTAAATGTGGCTGTAATAAACCCATTCAATAATTTAATTGTACCCAAATTAAATGATTGCATGGGCTACCTTCCTGCCAAACTACCTGCATGTCCTCTGTTCATTCTCTCATTGTGCATCACCAGTCTAGGCCCTAATAGGCTGCTTTTCTAATATTGGCTTTATTTTTATTTTTCCAGAGAGCTGAAGGACAACCTGGGCAGTGATGAGCCGGAGGGAGACGCCCCGCTGCTGCTGCAGACCATGCTGGCCAGGAACCCCGGCATCTTCAGGGAGAAAAGTATGGGGATACACACACTCACGCATGCTCTTTCACCCCCCCCCATTTTCTCTTATTGCAACAGGTTGAAAATGTGCGTTGTTTTTCTTTCCCCAAGCAGACGTCATGCAGCAGCAGCAAATGGTACCGCAGTACAAACTCGCCCAGAATTCCATGCATAGTCCAGCACAGTCGGGAAACTTTCAGCAGGCAGCCATTTCTCCCAACCCATCAAGGTGAGTCAAGATTAAATATGTTTTTTTTGATTCACGTATCTAATAACGTCTTCTGCATAATCCAATTCTTCTTTCATGTTAACTCACAATTAACTTATTTCTTCCCTTGGTTTGCAGCCGCTTCGTGTCGCCCCAGACTGGTTCCAGTAGCAGGTACATGGGTCAGAACAGCCCCGTGCCCAGCCCCTACACTCCTCAGAGCCCTGCCACTGGCTACATGCAGCAGTACCCTCACCCTCAACAGCCCCCAAGCTACAACCAGCACCAACAGATACAGCAAGGTAAGGCCAATATATAGTGATTTGCCATATCAGGATGGTCTAAATATAGGATTTCTGGTTTAAATGTCATGCATATATTACATGCAAAATAAAATGTATAATAATGCACTGAATGTGAATTCTGTTTGTCAATATATTTTGGTTAAGGGCTTGAAGGCTTTAAGCTCAGTCTTTAAGCTCATTAACTCCTGACAGATAGGACAGCTCTGTGCTGTCTTGCACCGGCATCCTTTTAACCAATGTTAATTTTCTGTGACAGTATCTGTGGCTAGCCCCATGGTTTCTGGGGGCATAAGGAACCTGCATGAGGGAAAAGTTTCTGGTCAGATGGCGAACGCTACTAACCACCACCCCGACCGGCATGGCACTGACGACTACCTGAACATTGTGCACCGACTCGGGAATGAGGTAAATAAATGCTTCATTAAATCATTAAATATTAAGTACAACATTTGGAAGTGGAAAAATTGTTTTGTGAAAATGTGTTTTAATTCAAATTTGACATTTGTTTGTCGTAAAGAACGTACTAAAATCAGCAGTGCTTGGCGAAGGAACAATGCAATCAATTAGCTTACCTCTTGTGTGATCTTGTTGGTTTGTGTCCAGGAGGGTGACGCATCCATGAGAAACGCCTTCCCCCTGAGGTCTCCACAATCTGGCTGCTCTCCAGCGGGAAGTGAAGGGACACCGAAACGTAAGAAAACTTACGCTAGGGTGCACATACACAACTCCTCACTTTTTGTTTTTTATGTGGGTTATCAAGGTTATCGCTACATTTTACATG
This sequence comes from Eleginus gracilis, assembly GCA_025629765.1. Classification (NCBI taxonomy): domain Eukaryota; kingdom Metazoa; phylum Chordata; class Actinopteri; order Gadiformes; family Gadidae; genus Eleginus; species Eleginus gracilis. Next base: position 5,346,282 of record JAOSLM010000143.1, read on the forward strand.
CTGATTTCTGTCTTCTGATTTCGCTGCATGTCAGAACACCATTCTAAATTTCCCTTATTTCCCATATTTGTGAAACAAACCATCCGCTCTGGGTCTTTCCTCTTCACTGCTTCTCAGCGGGTTCCCGGCCTCCCCTGATCTTGCAGTCCCCCCCTCCTTACTCAGTTTCTCCAAGGGAGGGCGGGCCAGACCAGAAGCAACAGGCGCAGCAGAGGAAAAAGGGCCCTGCTGTCAAAGAGGAGAAGGATATGTATGACATAGTCAGTTCTCCGAACAAGGACTCCACAAAGCTCACGCTCAAACTGTCCAGGGTCAAGTCCAACGAGTCGGACCCCTCAAGTAAGTGCATCCGTTCAATGATTTGATTCCACATTTGATTAGTTCCGGCTTTTCTTGGGGTTCCACTATTATCAACATTTTTCATAGTTTGTAGAATCCTTCCCTGACTAATTTCTCTTGTAGTTTCACAAGTTCTAAAACTGCTTTTGTATGATGTGATGGAACTGGTAGTTTATGCACCAGTGTATAGGCAAGTGGTATAAAGCCAAACTCTAAATGCCAACCAGCTGTTGGAATACTTTAGCTCACTCTTCCTGTAGAGAAACAAATCCAAGGAAACTTGCTCTTTTTCTTTCATTAATTTATTTTCAGGTTGCTTCACTAACAAAAAAGTAACTTCCACAAGTCCTCTTATGAAATCACTAGTGTCCCAACGATGTCAGTGTGCCACAATTTCCTTCTTGCAAAATGTGGAGTTCTTCCTAGTTGTCCTTTGGCCCTCTAGTGGTCAGAACAGAATGATTACTGCTTTATGCCATAATAAACAAAATTGCATTTTTTTTCATTAAGGTGAGGCTATGCCAGGCATGGACCAGAATTCGGAAAACATGGAGACCGAGCTGGGCTTCCAGCAGGTGCCTGTGCTTCAACAAAACCTAGGGGCACGCCAACAGCAGCAGATGGGAGGCTCCAGCGGCCTTCAGCCGCCTTCTTCCCCTTATGACGAGGCAGAATTGGATGCGTTAGCTGAGATCGAGAGGATAGAGAGAGAGGCTGCCAGCGAGAAATGTTCCAAGGAGGTGCAAGACAAAGGTGAACAAAACATAACATCGATGTTTCCTGATCCAAATTCAATGCATTTTGGCGTTTCGTCATTCATTCTGGAAATCACCCATAATTTTGTTAGTAATTTCTTCAGATGCCAGTGTAAAAATTGAGGGGCTTTCCTCAGCTTTGAAGTCACTGTTTGTTCTCTCTCTCCAGACAAGCCGTTGAAGAAGAGAAAGCAGGACTCTTTCCCCCTGGTGCCTGGTGCAGGGGGCCCTGTGGGCCCCACAGGAGCCCCAGGCAGTGGCTCGGCAGGAGGCGGCAACGCTGGCAAACTGACCCCACAAGAAGCTACTGCTGCTGGGAACGGAGCAAGCCGCCCTCCCCTTATGGTGAGCATCGACCTCCAGCAGGCAGGCAGAGCAGATGGCCAACTAGACCCGTGTCTCGCTGCACCTATTCCGGCCCTTGAGGCCCAACGTTGGCCTGAGGAGCCAGCTAGCGGTCCGGCCGCCGCGGAAGGTTCCGACACGGTCTTGCGGTTGAAGCCGGACGGGAGACCCGAGGTGATCAAGAACCGGGTGGACAAGCACGAAGGCAGGAGAGAGGGCAGGGAGTCGTCAAAGCACCGCCACGACGGAAAGCCCAACTCGGAGAGACGCAGCGAGTCGACAAAGTCATCGAACCGTGGGGAACATGGCCGGGACAGAGAGCGAGACAGGGACCGAGAGTCGGAGCGGGATAGAAGGCATCGACCCGAGGCCGGTGGAGAGGCCCGCGAAAGGCGGTCACCTGAGGCACGCCATCGTGCTGATCGTGCGGATCGCGGTGAACGCCCCGACCGTAGTGATCGCCCCGAACGAAGTGACCGCGGTGATAGATCCGGGTTCCGGTCCAGTTCCGCCGGAGAGCCTGGTCGGAGCAGCAGCCGTCAAGAAGGATCCAAATCGTCTTCCTCTAGTTCCAAGATTCCAGACTCCTTCCCTGTTCACCTGCTGGGAGGGCAGAGTGGCTCGCTGAAGAACTTCCAGATCCCTAAGGTGATCTGAGCCAAATCCAAAACCGAATATCGACCATTAAACTGCCTGCAATTTTACAAACACGATCACACCACTGTTCGCTCTCTTCCGTTTTCATTTTATGTCATCATCATCTCTAAGCCTTTTGGTTATCCCTGGGATATTATTTAAGAAACTGTTATTTTTTTTGTTTTTTTTTGGTACTAGGTTTCATGGTATTTGGGTTGAATATTTGTATATAATTAGTCCTCACTATAACCAAAATTCTTTGGACACTAACCCCATAATTTTTGGTTGGATTTGAGACATAATGCTTTAGAATTGATTTTCTCATCGATTCTTTTTTTTGGTATTTTGCCTTTTTAATCTGCCTAAATAATATTACAAACCTTAGCCATACGAGCCCCTAAATTATATCTCCAACAATTTTTTGATCTTACACCACCCCCTTTCAGGTGAAACGGGACAAAGACGGCAATGTGTCGACGCCTGTGGTAGAACCGCACGGCTGGACGCAGCCCAAGGTGAAGCTGGAGAGACTGGGCCTGGTGGAGGACTTTGCAAAGAGGCCAAAGCCTGTTGTGGTGCTAAAGAAGCTCTCCATCGACCAGGTCCAGAGGATCATCCGTCACAGCAAGTCTGGAAAGAACAGGCACTCTTCAAGCAAGTCTGGGAAAAGTAAGTGTGACGCTGTTTATGTTTTTACTTCACCTCAACCTTCCATTTAGTCTTTTACTTTTATTTATTTTATTTTACTTATTACTTTTTTTATTTCTACCAATATGTAAAAAGATAATATAATGTATATATTTTTGTCCTTCTCTTATTGGCCTGTACTTTCGGCTGTGACTCCCTAAATCCTTAAGCGGAATTAATAAAGTACCCATTGCTTCTGAATGGCTTGAGCATGGAGACTCATGAAACCCTGTTGGTTTGCTGTGTCAGGTGGCAGCATGGACCCTACGGTGCTGAAGGAGCTGCCTCCAGAGCTGCTGGCAGAGATCGAGTCCACCATGCCGCTGTGCGAGCGCGTGAAGGTGAACAAGAGGAAGCGAAGCACCGTCAACGAACGGCCAAAGTACGCCGAGGTGGACTCGGACGACGACAACGCCGATGCCAACGGAGAATGTAAGCACCCGGGCTGCGTAGAGGCCGGCACGCCGCGGATGAGTTAAACGAACCACAAATCGCACCGTGGGTTTTAACCATACACTCCGTGGTCCCCACAGCAGCGAGGAAGCGCCAGAAACGGGACAAAGTGGAACGCGTGGACAAACCGTGTGAGCAGGAAGAGCGGGAGCGGCGGGGGTCAGGGGAGCACCGGCGGAGCAGCGGGGGCCACCGCGAGGGCAGTGTCAGGCGGGGCTCGGGGAGCCGCTACCGGGACTCCGAGGAGGAGGAATCTCCACCGCCCAGCATCAGTGAAGGTGGGGTCTGCATGCTTCCAATCTGGATTTTGAAAGTTAATGATTAGTTGAAGTTAGCATTGGAGATAGGAACACTGGATGTGCAGTTAACATTTCTTTTTTATTTTGTTAAGTATTATTACTGATTAATGCATAAAACTTGACCACTTCTTTGTTGAGCTTTGCGTCTTATGCTCTGGCTTATAAAAAATAGTTGACGTGACTTGAATTGGATGAAAATGTTTCAATGTTAATCTGTGATCTTCAGTAGCGCGGAAGCAGAAGATTAAGGAAAAACAGAAGAAGAGGAAGGCATACGAGCCTAAGCTGACCCACGAGGAGCTGATGGACTCGTCGACGTTCAAGAGATTCCTGAACAGTATCGACAACATCATGGAGAACTTGGAGGACGCAGACTTCACGAATATAGGTAAAGATGTCTACATGCTTAGGGTCTTTTTGATCCGCAGTCTCTTTTCTCACGATTTTCTTTTATTTACTGTAATTAAAGGACCTACATCCTTTGGGATAAAACTAAAAAGGTGTGCTTTTTTGTATGTCATTTGGGCAGATGATGATGAGATTCCGCAGGAGATGTTGCTGGGTAAACACCAGCTGAACGAGTTGGGTAGTGAGTCAGCAAAGATCAAGGCTATGGGCATCTCCAGCAGGGTACTCCTCTACTCAATATCCACAAAATCAATACTCATAAACCAGTTTATTTTTTTGTTTCATTTTGGGCAATGCAAGCCAGAGCTTTATTCTAATGGCCGGTAAATGTACAAGCTAATTGTGAGACTAAATGCTTTGTCTGTCTGTTGTTTATCCAGATCCCTTCTGATAAACTGGTGAAGCTGCTTAACATCCTAGAGAAAAACATTCAGGACGGCTCCAGGCTCACCACACTGATGAACCATGTAAGCTCCATCTCTTGTTCCAAATTTTTAAAACGATTTACTATTGGACGTTATTTTTTTTAAATAATTAAAATAATATGTATATATTTTTTTATATAGGCAAAATCTATTTGAATTTTTTTACAAGGAATCAATACAAATGTGTTTTGAATTGTTAGAATGTTATTGGGTAATAGATTGTGTAAACTAACTCACGGTAGGTGGTCGAAATTAAACATGTTTCAATAGTAAACAACAAACTGTGTGACCAGAGGGGGCGCTGTCCCCCATCGATTTGTCTCAAAAAACTGTTACCGTTGCTCCCTGGGACTGACCTCTGCCAAAGGCTTTGAGACGGTAATTATGCGAGGGGTGCATTGCAGGACCACGACGGCGAGGACGAGGAGAGGCTGTGGCGAGACCTCATCATGGAGAGAGTCACCAAGTCGGCGGACGCCTGCCTCACCGCCCTGCACATCATGACCTCCGTGCACATGCCCAAGGCGGTGTACATCGAAGACGTCATCGAGCGCGTGCTCCAGTACACCAAGTTCCACCTGCAGAACACTCTCTATCCTCAGTATGACCCGGTGTACAGGGTGGACCCCCATGGAGGTAAGACGCACCTCCTCTCTGTCCTTTAAGAGTACTGGATTGGATACATACAAAACTGGTTTGAATGTTTCGGAGGAACATGTGTTGTGTTAAGATGGACTCATACGGCTTGGCAGCCAGAACTATAGAGCCGTTTTTTTTCCATTTTGATATTACTTTGGGGACAAATCATTGAATGTCATCAAATTGTTCTCTTTTTTTTAACAGGAGGGTTGTTGAGCTCGAGGGCCAAACGGGCCAAATGCTCCACACACAAGCAGCGAGTGATCATCATGTTGTACAACAAGGTCTGTGACATTGTGACAAACCTATCGGAGCTGCTGGAGATCCAACTCCTTACAGACACCACTATCCTCCAGGTGAGAATCAGAACAGTCACCCGCCTCATTACATAGGTTTAAAGCATAATTAATAATGTTCACGTGCCATATGCACTCACTCTTTCAGGTTTCTTCCATGGGGATCACTCCATTCTTTGTGGAGAACGTGAGCGAGCTGCAACTGTGCGCCATCAAGCTAGTCACGGCGGTAAGCAGCGGTCTCCTCATTGACGCTTGTGAATCTTAAAGGCCGGCCCCCTTCCCTGGGGACGTTCATCTCCCTTCGCCTGGATCTGGTATTCATCCCCTGCTCGTTGTCTGCAGGTGTTCTCTCGCTACGAGAAGCATCGGCAGCTGATCCTGGAAGAGATCTTCACCTCTTTGGCCCGGCTGCCTACAAGCAAACGATCCCTGAGGAATTTCCGGTAGGGAGTTGGAGTTAAAATTACCAGTTTTCTTATGCTATTTATTGTATGCCACCTTTAAGACAAATATCTTTCTCTCCCTTGCTCATTTTCTCTAAGCCACAATCAATTCCTGAATACTTTTAAACCATTGTGTGTATGTATGTGTATGCTTCTCTCTCCAGACTGAACAGCTCAGACAAGGACGGAGAGCCTCTGTTCATCCAGATGGTGACAGCCCTGGTGCTGCAGCTGATCCAGTGTGTCGTCCACCTGCCCAACGATAAGGATGCCCTGGACGAGTACGACAGCAAGGTAGGAGTTCAGAGGCCCTGTGTCGACACACTTAACAGAAGCAAGCGGCCCGTTTTGAAGGGGGTTTATAACATGAAGCCTCTGGCTGTTTTTGTGTGCAGATGGACCAGGATCTGCTGATTACCAACTCCTATGAGTGCGCCATGAGGACAGCACAGAACTTCCTGTCGGTCTTCCTTAAAAAGTAAGACGCAAACAAGGCCAAGGCGAGAACTCCAGACAATGTTATTTATATAGCCCAGTCACGGTTACAGTCTGAAAGGGTGTCACGCCCTCTAGGTATATAAACCCTTTAAGGGAAGACCAAAGGCTTTAACAATGTTTGTTTTGAACCGATTATCTTTTAAGTGATGGACGAAGTTAAGTGTTATTTTAATTACTCATGTCACTACAAAAGGTGCACAAAGGGGTTGTTCTGTTTGCAGTGGTTTACGTTGCACTACTGCTTGTGTCTTAACATATTTGCACGGTCATTGCTTTTATTGATGTCCAATTAATATTTGCTTATGCATGTATTTATTTTAACTCTTGATGTATAGTGTCTACCTCTTCGACATTTGCCCACTCCGTCACTGATCTCAAACCATGTTGCGTCACCACTCTCTCCAGGTGTGGCAGTAAGCAGGGTGAAGAGGACTACCGGCCCTTGTTTGAGAACTTTGTCCAGGACCTGCTGTCTACGGTCAACAAGCCGGAGTGGCCCGCTGCGGAGCTGCTGCTCAGCCTGCTTGGCAGGCTACTGGTGCGTCTGGCAGCCCCAGAGCTTTCACTTTATTACTGGACATGGAGCCCTGCTGGGGTGTTCCAACTTAGCACTCTGTGCAACTGTGGATGTCCAATTGGTCTTGATGAAGTCCCGAAATTTGTTCTTTGCTGTGATTCATTGAAAGTACACACGGGTGTATTTTGTAAAAAAGAAAAAATCTAAGTAAAAAATAACAATTAATCCAACCTCCCTGGGAGTCTTTGCCAACGTGCTTAATTAGAAGCTGGGGCCCATTCTGTGAGGTACGCAGCCTTTGGTTGCAGTAATGGAGTGACTCCAGGTGTTGATGTGTGACTCTGCTCTCTCTGGTTTCAGGTGCACCAGTTCAGTAACAAGCAGACTGAGATGGCTCTGAGAGTGGCCTCTCTGGACTACCTGGGGACCGTGGCTGCTCGTCTCAGGAAGGATGCCGTTACCAGCAAAATGGACCAGAAGTCAATCAACCGCATCTTGCAAGAGGTAGAGATAGGGCTTTCCTAAATCAGATGGAGTAAGGGGTTGGAAAAATGTAGTACCCCTGTAAAATGTTTTTGGATTTTAATCAGTTGGCTTCAAAGCAAATCTGGTCAAGAATGGATAATGCCGACATATATTTTGTGTGTGTGTGTGGATATAAATATATTCAGAATTACTTTTATTACATTCTTATTGTACAACACACACATTGCAGCAACAATATAATATAAAGTAAATTGATACATAAAGAAAAATAATAGTGAAAAAAATAAGATGAGCAAGTGTAAAGTCAAGTGAGCAAGTGGTACCACCCATGGTTGATTTGTAGTGCAAAATACAGTGCAGTGAATTTTCTTTGTATAAATGCAGTAAATGTGTATCTATATATATTATTTGAACTGCTTGTTTATCATTATTTTCAACATTTAGTTTGAATAAACTCTATTTCGATTGCTTGAGCTAAGGCTGACAATCTGCTGCTCCTCTCCAACAGCTAATATAATCTCTCTCTCCTTCCCTCTGTGTCTCTAGGCGCCAGGTAATGATGAGACCCAGCAGCTGCAGAAGGCATTACTGGACTACTTGGAGGAAAATGCAGAAACCGACGCGTCCTTGGTTGTAAGTGTGGTTCCTTACAATACTATGGCAGTGCTTAATGACGTGTAACATTGCCTTTAAAAATTCCCTTTTACACCCTCTCTGGCCCCCAGAGGCACCTTGCATGTTTTGAACGCATGTTTTGAGGTGCTTGAAGTAGCCAATATTATTTGAAGTGAACATTTATAAATCCACTACAAGCTCCTCACAACCGCCCCTTTTTTCCTTCACTACCCAGTTTGCCCGAAAGTTCTACATCGCGCAGTGGTTCCGGGACACCACCACAGAGGCGGAGAAGTCCATGCGGAACCAGAACCCCAAGGACGAGGACTCGTCCGACGACAAGCACCACGCCAAGGAGGTGGAGACCACCGGCGAGATCATGCAGCGCGCCGAAAAGCGCAAGAAGTTCCTCCGCAACATCATCAAGACTTCGCCGGCGCAGTTCGCCACGCTCAAGTACGGACCAAATGGCAATCGTTGTAACGTGACCACATGCTGTATTGTTAATCTGTCTCAACACATTAGCGTCTGGTGGGGTTATAGGGGTCTCCCCATACGTGATGTCGTTTCCTCCTCTTCCCTGTACGGTTCCTAACTGTTTCTCCCCTGTTGTTGCCGCCTTGTTTTCCACAGAATGAACTCTGACACTGTGGACTATGAGGACTCCTGTCTGATTGTGCGTTATTTGGCCTCTATGAGGCCGTTTTCCCAGAGCTTTGATATTTATTTAACACAGGTAAGGACCCACACTTAACGACCCAAGACCTTCAACACCCTCACATTGTCATAAATCCTTTGAGTGACTTCACCCTGTTGACATGATTGCCTGTTGTTCCTGTGCTTTAGATCTTGCGAGTCCTCGGGGAGAGTGCCATCGCTGTAAGGACTAAAGCCATGAAGTGTCTCTCTGAGGTGGTGGCCGTGGATCCCAGTATACTGGCCCGGGTACGTGCGAGACGATCATCTTGGCTCCTCTGTCACTCTCACACTAGGCTTCTGTGCTGTACAATGTGCTGTGTTATCATAAGAATGATCCTTTCTTATCTTATTCTTGCCTTGTTGGCAGTGGCTCTGGCGGTAGAGGATTTTGTCGGGTAAACAGGTTGCCAGTCTGCTTCCCGGTTAGATTACCCGAGCCACTCAAGGTGAACACGGATCCTTGTGTGGCGCATCCTTGACGGGGTCCCTCTCTCCTCCCTTCTGCAGTCGGACATGCAGAGAGGCGTCCATGGACGGCTGATGGACAACTCGACCAGCGTGAGGGAGGCCGCTGTGGAGCTGCTGGGTCGCTTCGTGCTCAGCAGGCCCCAGCTCACTGAGCAGTACTACGACATGCTCATAGAGAGGATACTGGTAATTGGCTCGTGTGCACTCACACACAGGCAATCCATTGCACACACACACACAGTGCAAAGAGTAAACATGTCCTCTGAACGACCTTGCAGCGAGGAATTCGGTTACGGCTAACAAACGTTTTATTTTTTAGCTTTTCAAAATTGTATAGTGAGTGGTAGATTAGTTTTTTTGTGGAACACTTTTTGGAGGGGTTAGGGGACAGGTTGGTGTTTAAAAAAAAAAAAATCTATTGGCTGTAGAATACAAGCTGGGAGGGTCTCCCATTTCTATAGTGCTGGCTAAGGCGTGTATACGTTTTAATCAGAAGGGCCACTCGATGCACAGCGCCTCTCCTCTTTGTGCTCGGCAGCCTACCGAGTGTGAATAGAAATTGTTGTGGCTGTTGTCATGGAAACAGGAGTTCATAAGTTCACTCCCTGCTTGGTAAACTTGTCTTCTACTGCCATCTATTGGTAGACCACAGGCATTGCACTTTGTGCCGCTGCTTTGTAAACAGTTAGTTCTAAGACTGGGTTTATTTTTCAGATTTTGTTTTTGATAGGTAGCCAGGTCCAAAATGTTCTTTCTTTTTAACTGCCAGTGGAAAAATATATCAGACTTACAATTATTTCAATATGTAATCCTGAATCGTTTTACCTGGCAAATGATCCAATCTATCTGCCGTTGGCAGGTGGCCGTTGTTCTTTTTTTGATATTATTCCTGCATTTTAATTTTTTCCAGGACACTGGTATCAGCGTCAGGAAGCGGGTGATCAAGATTCTGAGGGACATTTGTCTGGAACAGCCCACCTTCAACAAGGTTACTGAGATGTGTGTAAGGATGATCCGCAGGGTCAACGACGAGGAGGGTATCAAGGTAGGAGTCCTCCCTGAACACTTTGGTTTCCACCTGCTG
>JAOSLM010000143.1:6191186-6202440 GCA_025629765.1 Eleginus gracilis
TACATCGATGGATCGTTACACCCCTATGTATTAAGAGACGAACATCTTTAAAAAAGGTGCAGTGTGTAGTATTAAAAGGCATCTAGCGGAAAGCCTTTGGCAGAAATAGTATACAACATTCATAAGTCGGTTTTAGGTGTATAATCGCATTCAACTGTTTTTGATACCAAACAAATAGCTCCAGACAAACTGCGGTGGCCGTTGTATCTCCGTAACTACGACCTATGTGTGATATTTTCTTAGTACCGTCATTGTGCAAAAGCCTTATGATGAGTGATGCCGTATATGAAATGTGCAACACACACACCGTGGCGTTATACCAAGTGTCTTAAAAGCTTCCCTCTCTCGGACGTGCCCAATACAGCCACTGCAGTTCATGGCAATCACCGCTAGTTGCTACTACATTCTACACACTGAAACTTTAAGCCGTTCACTGCAGCTGCAGGGTGCTGTTGAATACCAGGGTGCTTACATTTCATATTGAACGCTCAAGACCTTTGGGTCCACCAGAACCTACCGGGGGGTATTTTGCACACGGTGGCCGGGTGCCATCCGTACCGCTGATTGCAGTTTGGACTCTGGACAAAGATGGCGCTGTCGCTCAGGCACTCCGCAAATACCTCACCACCGATGTAGTACAGTCTTACTCCTCTTCCTGGGAGCGAGAAACCAAACGGAAGAGATGATTGAGCATTGCTAGTTAGTTTGTGACGTTATCCTGTCCCATTAGGTTAAAAACAAACAAACACACTGTTCCCAGAATGCACCGTTCCCGGCATCCATACCTATGTGTCTGCGGGTCATTTCCACAGTGGCGTTCCTGTTGACGTTGGACAGCAGACCCAGGCAGAAGCGCTCAGAGTTTGAGGGGTCCGTGAAGCCGTCCACCGTCAGGGAGGGCTGGGAGGCGTGGAAGGTCTCGCCAACGCGCTGGTTCAGCTCGTAGTAGGCTATCGAGCACCAGAAGGCCGGCTCACTGTAGGTCACGGGCTGCAGGTCTGTGTAGGGGGATGGAGATGGGATCAGGAGGTGGCTCATTCAATCACCTGGACTGACTTGTGCACTCGGGTATTTTTTCTTTTTGCTCTTTTGAAGTAAGAAAGCGTGATGGGGAGTAGAGCTGGCCTGAATACATAATGGTCAGGCTGTGAATTTTTTTTCCGGTTTTCCAGAAAGTTTCATAAGACGCACTACTTAAACCTTCTGAATGAGGGATGCCCTCTCGTGCCCTTATATTTGGTTTGTTATTTGATCCCTGGGATGAGCAAATCCTCCCCCCTACACCAGCCTAACAAATGCTTCTTTTTTTTTTTCTGCATTCAAATCCTAAATTGTGATTTGAATACCTACCCAACACACGAATATCCGAAAAACGTAATAGTCGGGCTCAGTCCTAGTGGAGATAGAGTCAATACTTCAATACTTTTCATTCATTTCGTTTGGATTCGCTTGCTGATGTGTGAGGGCTTCCGGGGCCAGGCTTACCCATGCTGTGGTTGACTGGAGACAGGGTGCTAGGGGACAGCTCTGCGGGAGAACCTGGACACACAAGACCAGAGTCAAACACTGCCATGCAACAGCCCTTTAAGAAATTCCCCAATACATTATTTCTTATCCTTTTCAAAAATGGAACGAATGACAAAACATTATTCTTATAATACTAAGATTGAGAGCTGTGGATGTTAATCAGTCGTCAAAAGCGAGCATGGTGTAGAGGTGCACAGGTTGGACACGGCGGGGGGGGCAGCGGTGTTGGCCCGTGGGGGACAGACGAGCAGTAGGCAGACGGCACTAGTCTAGGGTACCTGTGTCCATACTTTGATTCATCTGCTGATCACTGGCCTCTCCATCCTCACTGATGTAGCCAGGCGGAGGGGTCTCTGTGGAAAGGAGTGGGGGGGAAAATAGGACGTCATCGCCATTGGAGAGGGCCATCTTCATTTTACAACTTAAAAAAATAAATAAATCAGGAAGTGTGACTTTGCCCGGCAACGATCATGTGACTGATGCATGATCAGAGCCGGAAGGCCAGAGTGAAGTCTATCACTTCCTATGGAACGTGGTGTGCCCAACTCTGCACCAAAAACAATGCTGTCATTGCAGAAGTTCAAAGCTTTGATCACATTTCTTTGGGCAGCACGTCCAAACAACAAATTTAAATAATGCAGTCAAATGTGATGAGAAGCAGATTAACATTATTGTTTAAGAATAATCTAGCGCTTCCTTTAGACCCATTATGTGGTCTCAAAAAAAAAGAAGGTAATAAACAAGGACAAACATCCAGCAAAGCAATTGTATCGCTTTGTCTGACAAGCAGCAAAGACTAAATTAAAGCTTTATTTGCCTATGTGTAAAAAGCTTAAAGTGATCCCCTTATTTGCATTACAGAACATTGAAGCAGATGGGATCCCGAAAAATGAAAAGAGGAATTGGTTTTCTTCATTCGAGAGGCGTAGGCTGGATATGAGAGCTAGAATTGGCTGTGTGTGATGAGGTCCATCTGTCCAGTCAGCGGTCTGACCCAGTCTTACCTGGTATGTAGTTGTTTGGGGGCTCAATCCCTGCGGGGAAGTTTGTGTTCTCAGGTATGGAATGGGTGTAGTCATCCAGCGGTGGCAACTCCGTCAGGATCTCAGAGTGTCTGGGCACGAGGACCGGGGGCAGGACTGGAGGGTTTGGAGAAAAAGCACCGCCAAGCTCAGTCAAGATGCAATGCACAGCAGCGCAGGGTTGACCAACAATGTTATTTTGATGATAATTAGGCATCATCAACTAATCAATGCACATGATAATTATCATGGGGATCGCAATACAGACATGTAATGACATTGTCAGTTTCAAACATTGTCATGATACGGATTTCACCATCAACACCTGGAGAAGACAATTCCAGCTTGGATGCCATGGTACGACGGCCATCTAGTCTCTCCTGAAGTTAGTGCTAAACCATCCAGCTTTACGTGCAAGGATGGCTCCTAGGCAGGTAGTTAGTTTAGTCGAGACTCTCACCTGGGGTCTCCACCCGTTGGTAGTGGTAGGGGTTGATGCACACCTCGTCCTTCTTGAGGTGGAAGGCGTACTCACAAGCCTCAATGGCCCGCAGCTCATGGTGGCTGTGCAGGTCAGGCCAGCGCCACAGGCGGCAGTAGATTACATGGGGAAGCCCCTTCCTGTGAGAGACCTGCAGGCGCCCATCCAGGGATCTGATTGGACAGCAACCAGGAAATGGTGGTGAGAAAAGCGGGAAGACACACGGGAGGGAGAAGAGGGAAAAGGGAAGGGTAGGGAGGCAGGACAAAAAAGGTGGATGGGTATGATGGGCAGATGGGGGAGGGAGGGAGGGAGGGAGATGGATCGCGTTGGAGGTAGTGACGAGAACGAGAAGCAGAGATGTTCTCAGTGTCTGCCACGCAACCCGCCCCTGTATACCATAAAGACAAGTTTCCCCACATCAAAGCTGTATGCAAAACCATACGAGAGGTAAGGATAGTCACCTGGTTTGGTCAGGGTAGCTGTATAGGCCTGTGGTATCCCACTGTTCTATCGTATTTGGACTCAGTCCCCATATTTCAGAGCAATTGCTGTGCACAGAGAAAAAAACAACAAAACAAAAACAAAAGATGATAAACATGGGACATGGATATTTCAGAAATATCAGTATGGGAAATGTAAACAACTAAAAAAGGCCTCTTTTATTAGAGTGTAATGAAAGAAAAAGACAAACAGCAATAAGAGAAGCCTTTTGACAAATGCAAGTAAAGAAAAAACAATGGAATCCACTCAAACACAATGACACTGTTGGTGAAACAAAGAAACACTCGTAAACAATTGTGGTATTGTACTGAACACCAAAAATAAACGTTTTTCCTCTCAACCGCAGTTTATATCTGAGACAGTGGACCTTTTCTGGTGACATTCAAACAAACACTGAAGACACAATGGGACAGAGAGGAGGGCGGAGAGGAAGACATTTCAGGTTTCAGACATTCTCAAAAACATTGAACATGTTCAGTAAATTATAAAACATGGAATGGAGAAGAAAGAGTAGTTGCTTCTGAAGGACAGGAGATGGACAGGACTGTGTGTTGTGCTGCATCTCGCACTGGGGCTTAGTGGGATGTTAACTACGCTTCGGAGTAGTCCCCGTGTCCTGGGTGACTTTTAATGACTAGGACCAATGTGCATGTCCACTAGTCCATTTGTCACAGAACAAAACACCATCATTACCCAATAGGATGTAGTACATTAATGAAACAACTGGTGGTCTGGTGAAGACATCAGCCACGGCCAAAACATGCCAACATCCAGCTTAGGGCAACGACTCTCTCTATCCAGTCATCCCTCTCGCCTGTGCAATATACACTCACAACCAAGCCATACAGTTAGATAAAAAGAGAAGACCAGCCATGATTTCCCTCACTGCAAGCTAGCCGGTGTATCTAAAAATACAAACACAGGAGTTTAATGTAGTTCTCAGGCGATAAGGACAAGCTATCTGGAGACAACCCTGTGACGTGGTACTCAACAGAGCACCAGGGAAGTGCATCAGGTGACATGCCGTTCCCAGGGAACAGGAGTCTGGGCCACCAAGGCTGGCTGGCTGATAAAGACAACATCCTCTTTCCTCCCTTGTCGTGTCTCTCCTGGCAGAGTGCTACAACCGATTACAGCAGTCAATATACAGCATTCCTTGTATTTCAGGTGTTACTTAAATTAGCCAATGCAAATTTCTATATTGGAACACAACCCTGAACTAATCTGTGCTGCACCAATCAGTGCAGCACACCAGGGATTAAAAAAAAGACATAAGCCCTAATTCTAGATGCGTTGTGATTTTGCAGATACACAATACATGAGGAGAACTTGTACAATGAAAGTGCTTTGTCACTATTAGTACTTCAATATGACAAGTCACAGGTCAAAAGGTCATACCTGGGGATGGTGACACACTTGGTGTTGCAGTTCTGTGTGGTGATGGCTTTCTCCAGCTCGTCCAGCTGGCCTGTCTTCTTCAACTTCTTCACCAGGCTTTTCACCGCCTTCTCACACCACTTCTCCTCCTGTCCGTTCTGCTCACCCCCGCCTGCTCCCCCAGGGCCACTGGCGGACTTCTTCCAGCCCAGCAGCCTCTTGACCACAGGAGGGGTGAATGGCAGGATGGAGGACATCCTGGTGGGGCGAACCGAGGGTCTCCAGACAGCCTTACAACCAGTCACACGCAGAGGGGACCTGGAGGCACAGTTTGGGCCCTTGCTCTGGTGTGGCCCCTCTACTGACCCAGGAGAGATGGGGCTATGGCCAGGGCAAACAGGATGCGGGCAGAAGATCTAGACACCTAGACAGAAAGTGGTGCATAAACAACACGCATCAATAAGCACTGTGTAAAGTAAACAATATTTGACCAATACCAATGCCCCCAAAATTAGCACCTCAAACTGATTTCCAAAGCATTTCAACGTTATGCAACATTTACACAGTTGACAGAAATTTAAATAATATATCAAGTGTAAATCCTCGAAAGGGAAAATAAAACATTTGTTGAGGAGCATGGGCAGGTTGTAAAAACGAGGAGGGCTTGTCATAAATAACGTTCAACATGTCGTTAGCCAGCTAAACCTGCAAACTTGTCAGCAAAACGGGGTGTGACAGAACGCTTTGCAGATCCTAGAGTGACACACACTACGGTGGGTCATTCATGCTCACTCACGCTAAAACACCGAAAGAACCAGAAGGACTCTGATGGCTTGAATATAAAAAACGAGTATCCTAAAATGTCCACATAGCTAACACCCACTAGCCTGCCTGCACAGCCTCCAGGCCGGCTGCTCTCTGAGGGGGCCTTGCTCCTCAGTCCCATCACAACAATCACTTCACTAGCGTGGGCCAGGCTGCTAACGCACACACGGTATCCAAATGAGATACCCCGAGCCAAATCAAGCTTTAAAAAACGCGCATGCATGTTGTAGGTGTTTGTAGCCGATGTGTACAGGCAATCCTGTCTAACTAGGCCAGCTAACATTAGCATCACCGAGCTAGTTATCAGAAATCCTTTTGTTGTGATCTGTGGAAAACAATCAAGCCCCGCTACTTTGCGAACTAATATTAGCCGACACACTTATGCAAATCGAATAAACGAAACGTGTGTATATTTTGCAAACTGGTGGATTTTAATGGGATATATAAAGATGTTGTTTGGAACTTTTACTGAAACAAACGCGCGTCACCGATGCGATTAGAAAACGAGTTAGCATCTTGCAGCGAACTATTGCTAACTGAAGTTAGCTAGGGGAGCTAGGTCGCTCCTTCACACAAAACAACACGTATCAAAGTCGATAAAACAACCCAAATCGTCGCAATAGTTACCCTTAAATTGACTTCACCACGCTCCAGTTTTTTAATGAAAGCGATGGACACCGCTTAACACACCACTTGAGTGGCATAAAACTATCTTAAGTCCTTATATAGCATCCACTAATTTTAACAAGGGGATTGTTGGCTTTTCTCAATGCTACTGGAGCTAGTTAGGCCAGTTAGATAGACCGGAACAAAATACTCAAACCCGCGTGCTTGCTGCATACGCGTTTTTACTCCCGCCTCTCCCAAATCTGATTGGACACATTTCGAAACAGTGAAAAGGGGCCGTGCAAACGATTGGTCCGATTGGCTCACGACAACTTCATTGTTCATTTGACAGCATGATTTGTTTTGGTATTGGAAAAGGATTTCAAGCGTTTATGGTTTTAAATAAAAAATCAAATAAAAATAATCTTCCATTCAACACTTATGCTAATACAATTGCATTGCATAGTATTAAATAACCTGCAATTTACGATACATTCCAACCACTCCAATCGTCCCCTTTACCTCTCTTCTAATTAGTTGTATTGAGTTCACCTGACATCGTTATAAAATGCGTCAAAACAGACAAATAAGACATAGCGCATCAAGTACTTTTTTGTTCATGACCATGGCAGTATGTCTGGGTTTTTGTATACTGCTATGTCATTTTTTGTTGCTCTTGAGAGGTGAGCCACATGTTTATTCAGTCTAAAAATGAAACAGTCGTTTGTTTTAAAAACCAAGGCAGGTGTAAATAAATTACTTTTATCCCTCTTCATGACCAATAGTGGCGTTACCTGGCAGCGCGCCTCTGAAGTGCGGCCTTGGCTCTAAACTGTGCGATGACGGCTCCGATTGTATTCGCTTCAGCCACGTGTGTGACGGAGAGGCCGACTGCGGGGACGGCTCGGATGAGAAGGACTGTGATGTCGGATGCGGAAAAGGTGGACTTTTATGACCTATGTTTTACAATTGTTTTTTTCATCGAATAGTCTCTTTAGCTTTCTGATAAATGTGGTGCATAATGATCATTCGTTTAGCAAGTGTTGGTTGAACTTTATGTCAGATTTCTGCACCCATAGCTTATCAACTACATTATGACTACGAACTTCCAATATAACTTGTTAAATTGCGGTTGACCGTTTTGCTCAAGCAGACCAGTTTCAGTGCGCCCACGGGAAGAAGTGCATCGACCGTGGGCAGGTGTGTGACGGCCAGGCCCAGTGTCAGGACCACTCGGATGAACAGCAGTGTTCAGAGGCAGGGAAGGACTGCGCCCACCAGTGTAAAGACGAGAGCCGGTGTCTGCCCAAGACGTTCTTGTGCGACGGGGAAAGGGACTGTGTGGACGGCAGTGATGAAGAGAACTGTGGTAGGGCCTACATTTGACTAAATGTACATTTATTGTTTTCCTGAAAGGAACGTTAGATGTCCCAGGATTAGGATATGGACACCTCTAGGAGTAAGCTTTGTAACTAAAAGTTCACTGTCATTTATATAACAAAGTCACAAAATCAACTTTGTTTCATATGGTGAGGCGTTGCAGTTGGCATTTTATTCTATTCTGGCACTTAAATGTCCACTCGAAAACGTGCTTGATTATGCGATACTTGCCCCAATACTTGTGTTTAACTTCAATATGTTTGTCAGTAGTCTTGTTGTAGTTTCTTTGCATGTGTTCTCATGTCTGTGCTTGTCATTTATCAGTGGACATGGAAGTGGAACCGAAGAATAACGTAGCCCCCTTGCCTTCGGCCCCTGAAAACCCGGTACATACTCCTAGCCTGCCTGCCCCCATCAAGTGTTTGTTGGGCGCCACACCATGCCTTGACGGCACAGAGTGTGTCCTCTACAGCCACATATGCGATGGCGAACTAGACTGCAAAGACGGTTCAGACGAGGATGAATGTTCTACTACTTGCCAAACAAGTAATTACCATGTTTTAATTTGTTGTGGGATTTGGCCAGACACTGCCCTCTAGCAGCCTTGTTTTGCATCGTTTCATTTCTGTTTTCTCTGGGGGAAGAAAATATACCAAATGTATCCTAAAGATAATGTGACTTTTAATTTAATCAAACCAGCTAATGGCTGTAGAGGTGTAGTATGCCCTCTAAATGTACTGTATTGCCTCCTGTGATGATCGTGTGAAGGGATAAGCTGTGTAAAGATGAGTTGGAATAAACTATTTTCCGTATTGGCTCTTTAATGACAAAATGCAATGTTGTATTTCTCCCAAGGTAATCAAAGTAACTAACCATTCATGTGCTCGTGTCCCACTACCCCAGCTCAGTTCCAGTGTGCCCATGGTAAAAAGTGCATTGAGAAGGAGCAGGTGTGCGACGGTGTGTCGCAGTGCCAGGACCGCTCAGACGAGCTGGATTGCGCCAAGCGCTCAGAAGGCTGTGTTCACCAGTGTGGCGATCAGACCCGCTGTCTACCCAAGAGCTTCCTGTGTGACGGCGAACTCGACTGCCTGGATGGTGGCGACGAAGCAAACTGTGGTAAAAAATATCACGACATTAAGGGAGGGAGAGGGGCAGGGCATCACCCGAGTAGAATTCTCCTAGTTGCCTAAACTGCATTCTTGCAGCAATCACACGCGTTATCTAAACTTCTACCGTAGCCCTCTTGAAACGACAAACTCTCAAAGTGCTTTGTGTCTTTCCTCCCTCAAGAGGATAAGCTGGAGTGCAGCCCCAGTGAGTTCAGGTGCGCCAGCGGCCAGTGTGTGGCGGAGAGCATGAGGTGCGACGGACACCCTGACTGCCGGGACCACTCGGACGAGAAGAGCTGCACCAGGCCGTCTGTCTGCGCCACCAAGCACCTCTGTCCCCTGAGTAAGGAGTGCCTCATCCCCGAGTGGGTCTGCGACGGCGACGAGGACTGCAAAGACGGCACAGATGAGAAGGTATGGGTGGGCCTGTACAATGTGTCAGTTCAGTGCTGAAACTGGTGCCGGGGGTGGTTGTGAAACTTCTTACCACTTGCATTCCAAGTGCCCTTCACTAAAATGGCAAATATGGCTCAGGAATGGAATAATTTAAATGTTTGCTTGGTTGGTAAAACTAAACTGCACTTTATTGATGACAGAACTTCTTAAATGTGTTGTACTGAAATATACATTTCTAAAATCATTACACATTGTGGTCGTATAAATGTAAGGATTATCAGAAGTCCAGTTGGATGATCCAAAGAATCTGAACAGTAACGTGAGGACTTCTCCTTCTAGGATTGTCCTGTGGCTCCATTGAAATGTGGGGAGTTCCAGTGGACCTGTAGCTCCAGGACCAGGTGTATCCCCAAGTCCTGGCACTGCGACGGCAGGAAGGACTGCGACGATGGCAGTGACGAGATGGAATGTGAGGGGTGGAACAACTTGCACAATAATGGGCTAATGGCAATACGTATATATAATTTGTCACCCAAAGCCACTTGTCAGGTTTAGATGTCATAAATGGGCAGATGGGAGATAAAAGGCATCCTGGGGGTATACTGGGGGTTCGAGTCTTTGGGCTGAGAGTTGCCCTAACTCGGCATACCTGAGATTTCTTCATATTTTACACCTGAATTTAAAGGACAAACGTGTGATAATTTATTTTCTTTTATATGAAAACTACTTGCCAGTTTTTTTGGATTGCTCCAGGCTTTTGCAGTTTGAAATGTTATGCATTTGGCCACAATTCACATGGCAGAGGAGATTCTAAGCATTTCCCTTGAATTACCTCATCCAAAATATTTTGGATGAGACTGCTTTTACGCAAGTGTGTGAAACGGGGGGCCTTCTGACTGTAGCTGTGTGCCTAGGTGATGCTGCCACCTGCCCTCCCAACCAGTTCCAGTGTGGCAGCCAGGAGTGCTTGGCGCTGGAACAGGTGTGCAATGGAATTACCAACTGTGCGGACGGCTCAGACGAGGGAGGGGCCTGTCTGACCAGGTGTACCGAACAAGACTTGGCCCGCTGTTCACACATGTGCCATAGCACTCCCCAGGGAACGGTAAGGAGTGATGCTTCTGCTCTGCACGTCAGTAGGGCAGTTTTGTAATGGAAGGGTTTAACATGGGGCATATGACAAAAGACCAAGAGGGGGGGAAATGGGAACGATGCATTTGGAATATCGCATCTTAATAACCCGAAGAATTGACTGATCAGAGAAGAGGACTTCTGAAATTCTCAAAGCATAACTGACCTTTAATCAAGTTTACATGGTGGTCTTTAGAGTTCATTGCTTGAAAAAACGACTAACAATGACTCTTGCGTAGCGATGCCACTGCACCCCGGGTTTCAAGCTTGCCGAGGACAGGGACGCCTGTGTTGACATTGACGAGTGTGCGGCCGTGGACGAGTGTGCGGACGGTCTTGCACGCATGTGCAGTCACCTCTGCATCAACACGGCAGGCTCCTTCCAGTGCCAGTGTCACCGAGGCTACGTCCTGCAGGCGGACGACCGCCACTGCAAGATCACAGGCAAGGGACACGCGCTTTCCTTTAGTCGGCCCAATGCGGTAGCACGACTGCTGCATGGGGCGTACTATTGAAATGGTCAAACTGTTTAAATGCCTACAACGGTAAGATTTTGCAATTGGTAAATGATGGAATGGATAACATTCAGTGAGGAATGCAGCACTGTCATAGGACAACTCTTACACATGTAAATGTATTTGTAAAGCACATAAAAAAACAACAACAGTTGACCAAAGTGCTAACATGCATTGTCTCAGGTTATGTAATCCACATTAACGGACCAGAACTGGCTTAAGTCAGGTGGGCATTGACTAACCAGAATCAGGTTGAGAAGGTTGTGTTGCCCCCCCCCCCCCCCCCCCCCCCCACCCCCCCCCCCCCGCACCTCCCCCCCACCCCCCCCCCCGCCGCGCCCCCCGCCCCGGCGCGCGAGTGGGGTCGTGTTCTCGGGC
>JAOSLM010000143.1:6211876-6224520 GCA_025629765.1 Eleginus gracilis
ATCTGAGGCCTCAGATTATTGTAGTGTATGTCTGTTTTATTTGTTGATGCATGTTGTGATGGGTCTTTGTTCGTACTATTATTACAAATATATGACCATAATTGTTTACAAGTGTCTTTTGCATCTAAATATCTCATCTGCCTTAGACGCAATATCTGAAAGCAGAATTGCCACGACAGATGTCTAACGGTTAGTGGGTTTACTATTCACTTTGTGTCGTCCACTGTTTTGAGTTTTATATTGAAATTAGGAAGGCAATTTTAGCTAGTGTACAGATATTGGCTGAAACTTGTTTTAGATTTCATGTTATGGAACTGAAGCCTTGTGAGAAGAAACACATTCGATTTAATAGTTTTACCTTGGTCAAATTTAGCAAAAACTGACTTGAATAACGATACAGGAATGAGTGTGATCCTATGGTTTTTGGTGCTATTGCTTCCTTCGTTCTGTTCATTTTATTCGACTTGTATATGTGAATGCATGTTTATGAGCAATCCAAAAATATTGTAGTTCAATTAGTTGTGTTTCAATATTAAAGAAATCATAGTAAACACTGCCTGGACTTTCTTATTAATCACATGAGTTTATTTGTCATATTAAACCATAAATCCTCTGAATAATTTGATAAACGATAAAAAATAAATCAAGGTCTGGTCGTTAAAGCAAAACATCACGTCAACTAAGTAAACTGAATTTTGCACCAACAGGAGTACACAGAGAAATCCCATTCTCCATTCACTGTAACGTAAAGTGTAGGAAACCTAAATAAATAGTTTCGCCTCCAGCACAACACCCCCCAACAGAAACTGCAAGTGT
This sequence comes from Eleginus gracilis, assembly GCA_025629765.1. Classification (NCBI taxonomy): domain Eukaryota; kingdom Metazoa; phylum Chordata; class Actinopteri; order Gadiformes; family Gadidae; genus Eleginus; species Eleginus gracilis. Next base: position 6,212,693 of record JAOSLM010000143.1, read on the forward strand.
GTGTAATTGAGCCATGACTTCTCAGAATGTTGCTCATGGTCAAAAACGTCCAATTTACTGTCAGAAATCTCCCATTGAACACTTGACCATGCAGAGGACAGAGTGCAACAGTACCAGAGTGCTGTTTTTTTTTTATGTAGAAAATGTTATTCTAAGACGTAGCATAAAAGCGCAACAGTGAGGGAGAGGGTTGAAGGTGATTTGAGTTTCATGTGTTGGGGAAGAGTTCATGTGTCTGGGAAGGGGGTAACTGTCGGGGGGGAGGGGTTTAATGGTGCTGGGGGTGCAGGTTACTGGGCTGCCGCTTCCTCTTCGGCGTCTTCCTCAGCCTCGGCGTCCATCCACTCATCGCTGTCACTGTCCGGTTCAAACTCAACGGGTTCACCTCCTTCTACCTCCTCCTGCTGCTGCTGCTGCTGCTGCTCCGCCGCCGCCGCCCCATCGGGACCCACCTCCTCCGCCCCCTCCTCCTGCTCTTCTTGAGGTGGCGCTGTCGGCTGTGGCGGCTGGATGAGCCCGCCGTCCTGGGCTGTGTTGTAGGAGCCACAGTCGGTGCACTTCATCCCCAGCACGTGGAAGGCCACCGTGCAGTGGGCCTGGCAGTCGTTGCAGATGATCTGCAAGCGGGACGGGCAGAGGTAGTGTCAACGGGAGGTCCAGCCCCGTGGGAGCTCGGGTACCAGGGGGACATGGCATGATAACGTGGCGTCCCGACATCATTTTCAAAAGGACCTTGTTTTGCGTTTTCTTCATTTTCATACATTACTGTAGTGGTTTCCAAGCCTGTAGGTATAGATTTCATTTGATATATTTCCTTATATACTGCCACGCTATGTGCAAGAACGTATCATACACCTTGGGGGGTTTTAATGAGAGCCATCTGAAGCTGAAACACCATTTATTTGTGTGCTTAAGTATGCATACGGGTAAGAATGTCAAATAGTTCACTTGCATTGTCCCTTTGCTCAAGGCCTTCACATTGAATGCATCCCCATCCCGCTTTGGATTCCACCGGTGGCGTCACGACCCAAGCTAAAACCATGTTGCACCTTCGTGTCGACTGCGTCACAGCCACTTCGAGTCTCTCGACGGACACAAAAAGATGTGAACTGACCTTGACGGTGGCGTCCCGGTACTCTGTGGGCATGGGGGACAGGGCCACCTCTTTGTCTACGTGCTTCCAGTGGGTGTCCATGTCCCAGGCAGAGCGCATGCATAGAGGACAGCGGTACGCACTGGCCAAACATAGGACAGCTTTTATTAGATCATTATTATTATCCCAGTGGTACACACGGACACTAAATATAACGCGTGGCAAAAAATGATGACATGAGAGATCAATAAGATGTTGTTTAAACCCCTTTCTGCCGTTTTTGTGATGTAGTCGTATTTGATTAAATTAATAGTTATTCACCAATATTAATGCATATCTAGTTAAATAAGAATCCTTTAAAAGACTTACCCGGTTCTGATCATGTCGTCGAAGCACGTCCTAAAAAGAATATATATCGTAAACAGATTTAATAAGGGTTGATGATCTGAAGATTTTGTAACCAACTGTTATTACATGTATGCCATACAAGAAACACCATATGGGCAGGGATGTCGTACGTGTTCCCTTATTAAAAGGATTTCTTTCCCATTTCTATCGTGTTTAAATTGTTTACATTTTTTATATCGGTATCTAAATTAAGTTGAACATTTTAAGCACACCACGTTATCATCACAATGAAATATTGACAGCCAAACAGCGTGTACCTGTGTAGAAGGTGACCGCATGGAAGAACATGAGCTCCGATTCTTGAAGTGTGGATATCCTTAGAAATTAAGCACAAAAATATTTAATTCAAGGGTTATGGTTCAGTCAAACCAAACCAAAAATCAAATGCCCTCTTTGAGATGTGAATATATATATATATATCCTAGGTAGAATATAAACCTACCTCCATGCACACTGGGCAGTTCTGCCGAGAAACATTTTCAACGCACTAAAATAACAATAAAAGAACAGTAAAAAAAGAACATTAAGAGTTGATGAAACAAAATAATCAAGGATTATTGATGATTATTCTTGGCATTATAAAGATGAAGGCTTAAACTGACCTTGTGGTTTCCTCTCATGTCACTGACAAGACAGAGATTACACTTGTCACAATGGAAATACTTCTCTCTGGGTCCTATCCTGCAGGGTTCAAAACAAGACATGGATGAGGCAGCTCATAGGGTAGGTGCCTGGTAGCGGGGTTCCATTCTGACCACCTAGTCCTATGCTACATGTTATTTCTTTGAATTTACTTCTACATGTAATTTCAACCCACTTTCCCTCTGCTTAAGTGTCTTTCCCCTTAATGCATACGAGTGCCTTGATTTGGCAAGGTGATTTATTTCCTGGTATAACAATGAAATACATTTAGTCATATTTATTTAAATGCTAAAAACATGACCACTTCATTTGGCTTCTTTCAGATATGTATTAATACTGCTGCTTACCGGCATATGCCGCAGGGCTGACAGTGATACTGTTTTTTATCTTTGTCAAACAGATGGCATATGTCACAGTAATACTCGCCAAACTCTGCATTACACTGTTGGCAGGTCTGTTGGGCCTAGAAAGAGATTTACACACGATCAACCATTGGTCTGCACATTCAGTTTTCATCAATGACAGGCAGCCATAGATTTGGTGATGTTAAACATAACATGAATCCCGAGTTCACTAGCCCTACCTGTTGCACTGTCAGGCAGTCGGAGCATTGCACCTCTGTGACTTTAAAGCGATCCATCTGGTGGTTCTCCTCGGCATCGTGGCAGAGTCTGCAGACATACAGTTTGCCGCAGCATGGTGCCTAGGAGAAGACATGAAAGAAAAGAAAAGGAGCATCAACATCACATTGTGGGAGGGAGAATAGAGACCTTGACATATTTATGTAATGGCTAGTCTTATGAGGATTTCAGTAAATGGCAAATGATTAGTAAACAGGATCATTTATGTCGGTCAGTTAGACTTGAAAGATGTTGTACAAATCAAGAATCAAACACCTTTCAAAATGTAAATTAATTAACTTAACTTGAGTCACGGTTGGTTAGCCACCTTAAAACGCAAATGGCAGGTTGGCACCCTCAATTCATTAAAGTGTGGAAAAATAAGGAGGAATTCAACGTGCAAACTGTCCATGATGTGCGGCATAGAATTACAGCTAGACCCATTTTACTAAGCAACGTGGACGAATACAATTTCACGCATATGCATCACAGGTGGATTTAACCAGAGCTGCTAGAAGCATGCTAATTGACAGCTTTGTGCCAAATGAAACCTTGACAGACCGCTGATTGACAACCCTGTGCAGCTTTGTGTAAGGGTGACTACGTCGGTGTTATCCCTTATAATATTATGGCACAATACAGACAATATAAATAATATACAGTAGTTTACTTTTTGTTTTAAAATAATAATACAAATCCTTGATATCTTCGGTGTAAAGAGCAACGTTGCTCTTTAATTCGTGCTATGCGTCAAGCATGGTAGTCTAGTCTGTTGTTTCGTGGTATCACCTCCTGCAGAAGCCACACCTGTACAGAGTACCTGGTTCAAGTCAAGTTGCCAAAACATTGACAGTCTCAAAGATATTTTATGGATTTAATCATTTGTTTCGCTTCGTACTAACCAGCTACCACGACGGGCAACGAAAGGACATCCATGCAGACCCTTGGCGTATGTTAAAAGCCCACTGCTACCCAGGAAAGGTGGTAGAAACACGTTTCATACACACGTAACTTATAAGTTTACAAGATTTCCAATGGAAACACCTTGCGACCCAAAGGACTGCGTATTATTATTATTATACGCCAACGTTTTAGGTCACAAATGGGGCTAAATGTAGCCATGCATTAAGCCATGTGATAAGTAGCAAGCTGTTTTACGGAAAATGTTATGCACAATTCAGAAATATTCTCACTTTTAACAAGCAGCTGCGGACGTAATGTTCACATCCAGGAGGGGAAGCCATTCTTCTTCTTCTTTTAGTGTTTTTGGGCGGCAGAAACAATATTTCGGTGGGTTATCGCCACCGTCTGGACAGACGGTGAGAATAAACCAAAATAATAAACAAAACTAACATAACTTCAACTCCATGGATCAATGTTGATATTTTAACAAACTCATGTTGTTGAAAGTTAAAGCACTCATGGCGGTTTAGTAAATATTTTACTACTAATTCGTACTTTAAACAATAGATGTTCAATTGTTTCTTTCAGCTCGTGGTACACCTCTTCCCCTTTGGATGCTTCTTTCAAATAAAAGAAATACTATTTGATTTATTAAATTGCTCATCCCTTAACTTTCTCATCCTATTCACTCTCCCATTTGTCTGGTCTACTTTGGTTAATTTTCCCATTGATCAGCTTTTTCATTTCCACTAACAAACCACCAACACTGGAACCCAAATAATGTTAACTACTATCCCCATCCTCTGGATTCTGGACAGTGATTTTAAAATGTCATACAACATATCTTGCCTGATTGACCCGATAAGACAGTATACTCTTCCATACTGCACATGAATCTGAACAAATCAAAGTATGAAGTGGTCTAACTTCCTCTACCCACTGTAATGCTTGGCTTATGGTCATCATCTTCCCATACTGATAAAATTACTTGTGATTTATTTTATAATTTAGAAAATAAATTCTGGTACAACATATGATGACCTTTCCACTTTATTCCTCTTTTGACCCATATGTAAACACATAAAGGGATCCATAATATATACAAGTCGTGGCATTATCTATTTTCCCCTCCATATCTTTAGCGGGAATGAAGTTATTCTATGACTACTCCCAAAATGGTAGAGGCCATGGTGGTTAAGCAGGATATACAATGGTTGTGCTATATTAGTCCCTGACAACCCTATTCCAAACGCCTCCTTCTCCCACACCCATCCAAAACAATCTATCATTCTCTATCTTCCAACTTGCCTCTAAGGCTCCTTTTGTTTAGATGGACATTGTGCACTTCTATAATAACCAAAGTTGTTTCCTTGACATTTCTAACGACATTTCCCCTCATCTTACCTGCATGGCTGTCACTCTGACTGTTTTATGTGAACCACAGACAATCCTGAAGGCCTAGGCTTCAATGTCATCTAGTTTTTTTTAAGTCTGGTGTTTGCTGCTTGTCCAAATGCCACCTACCCAAATTGTCCAATTGTCAAATTGTGTGCTCTCATGAGGCAAATATAAATTGCACGTCTATCAGCTTTATCTTGTTTCCCATCTTCCTTTGGGTAAAGAATCAACTTTGTGTCTTTCTGCTGAAAATCTAAATCCACTTCTCACCGATCACATGTACTCCAATTATTGCATCTTGAATGTAGGCAAATCACTGCCTTACTTACGTTTTTTACTTTAAAATGCCTTGAAAAGTAGACACCTTTGAATTTATAACATCTAAATATTACATTTAAATATGCAATTTTGTTCACTTCTAAAATTCAAAACATCTTGAAAGTGATTCAATCTGTGTTTGGGTTCTGCTGTTTATATATAGTATGAGATATGTGCATCAAAAAGGATTATAGCCAGATGTCCTCTATGCCTTGTGGCTCCCACTGTTTCCACATGCTGATTATAACCTACATTCTTGATCTACTAAGCTGCTTTCTGGAGAATTGGCTCTGCAAATCTTGCAAACAATTGTTCCTGACAGAACAGTCGAGTTTGGTGGAGGAGGAGTTAAATCCAGAAATTGGGAAAACATAGAAATTGTAGATAGTGTATACTATAGTACACTGTAAATCGGTGTTAACTGTTGCAAATATGTCTTGAAATTAAAGAAGTGTATTAATATAGCTGTCTGAACCATTACCAATTAAGCCGTTTTGTTGTACATTTGAAAAAAAGTTGGATACAAAAAATAAATGATGAAGAAATATTTCTTTAATTGAATGTGGAAATAACCGCTATTAAAAATATGATTTTGGCGGAATGGCATTATCACTGCCAAGAAGAGCGTGTCAATTCGCACTGGGGCCACCCATGCTCAGAGTACCCTCCAAATGCTATATTCTTATATATAAAATCAGGATAGATTAAACATAATTAGAATATCATTCATTATACTGAACAGACTGCAGCGCTCTTTAAAAGGTATATTTCTGTTGAGGCTGGCAGAAGCCCTGGGTGGAGGTGAGTCATAAGCAGGTAGGGTTGGCTATGGTCTGTGGGCTGTGTCTGGCACAAGAGAGGGTGAGTGAAGGTTAGTCACACACACACTCTGTCCCCGCCCCGATCTGATACTGGATTATCTTTAATCAGCATATCAATAATCTGTCCTATCCTAAGAGGATTCCAGCCTCACGCAACATTATGCAATGCATTAACCAATGGTTCACATTCTAAAAATGAATATGGGTATGAATAGGTTTCTGGTCACATTAATGTCTTCAAGAATCAAGAATGGGACTTTTGTTAGTGCTCTTGACTACTGGATGACTCCGTCCTTGCTTCCTTTATCACCACCTCCACAATAGGAAACAGGTTTATACATAATGCCTTCATTCTGTTTCCTTCATGTTGTTCATGTTTGCCAAGCCAAAAACTCATTTTGAAATATGCTGTAAAATGTCCATATGTGGGATGTCCATTAATGTTGTGTTTCTACTTAAATTAAAAAGCCATGGCATTATAAGATATGCAGTGGTATTTCTCCATAATACCACTCCAAGATGACTTCCTTTAAATAATCTACAGGGATTAAAAAATAGATTAATGACTAACAGCACAGTGCCAGAGACGTTATATTACACACATCAAACACATTAGAGGACCATTGACAGTTGTTGACTGCTGCTCTAATAATAACTCAATTTAATACAACTACTACTACTATTGAGCAATCAATTGACGACCAGTTCATATAAAACACAACTTCAAAATGGGACATTATTGAAGTTGTGGTGGTGTATACCTTGAGTTGTGCCACACGGCTGTGCGTCACATGGTCGAGGGAACCGGGCGGAGGATAATGGTACTTAGACATCCTGTAAGCAGGCCGATCCTCCCAGTCAGCAACATTAACAGGGCTGTGATGCATCCAGCCCCTGCCCTCCATCCACGCATAAGGGAGGGAAGGTATTAGCCAATGGTAATGCCGACTGGGTTCCGTGCTGCACTGTCTGCTGTGTAACCCTGGAAAGGGGGACAGCGGGCGGGCATCAGACATGGGTAGCACGGCCAAGATGGTCAACCTTTGGAACAGGAGACAGAGCCTTTTCCCCAACTACAAAGTCTCAGGGGATTACGACGATCGACGGCCCTCGACGGACAGCGTTGGGCCGTTGGTCAAGGAGAGCTGCGTGAAGTCATGGAGGTCCATGCAGGACCTGAGCCGGGACATCTACGACATCTACGCAGAGTACGCAGACTACGAGGAGGACGAGGTGGACAAGGACGAGAACCTGTTTTTCAGCTCCTCGAGATATGCCCCAAAGAAAAACTACATGATCAACATCAACGTGGGCGGCAAGCCGTACCAGATAGCCTACAGGATGGCCGCCAAGTACCCCAAAACCCGGATAGGAAGACTGGCCACCTACACGGACCACAACATGAAGTTGGACCTGTGCGACGACTACACCGTCACCAACAACGAGTACTTCTTTGACCGGGACCCAGACGTGTTCTTCAGCATCTTCAACTTTTACCGGACGGGCGTGCTGTGGATCAAGGATGAGCTGTGCCCCCGCAACTTCCTGGAGGAGATCAACTACTGGGGGGTGCGGATCAAGAACACCCACCGCTGCTGCCGCATATCCTTCGAGGAGCGGCAGGACGACCTGAACGAGCAGCTCAAGATCCAACGGGAGCTGGAGGCCGAGGTGGAGATCGAGGAGAACGAGGAGCTCTTCCAGGACATGTTCCTGGGCCACTTTCGCCGGGTCATCTGGAACCTGATGGAGAAACCCTTCTCCTCGGTGCTGGCCAAGCTCATGGCCGTGGCCTCCAGCATGTTTGTGCTGGTCTCCCTGGTGGCCATGACCCTGAACACCGTAGAGGACATGCAGTACAGGACCCCCACGGGGACACTCAGCGGTAGGACCTACTGCGAGTACGTGGAGTCCATGTGCATCGCCTTCTTCACCATGGAGTACCTGCTGCGCCTGGTGTCCACGCCGGACCTGGAGTCCTTCTGCAGGAGCGTGCTCAACACGGTGGACCTCATCGCCATCCTGCCGCAGTACCTGCAGCTGGTGCTGGAGTTCTTCGACAACGAAGATAACTACATGAAGCACGAGGCCGACATGCAGGCCGTGCGGCAGGTGGGCAAGCTGGGCCAAGTGCTGCGCATCATGAGGCTGATGCGCATCTTCCGCATCCTGAAGCTGGCCCGCCACTCCACGGGCCTGCGGGCCTTCGGCTTCACCCTGCGCCAGTGCTACCAGCAGGTGGGCTGCCTCTTTCTCTTCATCGCCATGGGCATCTTCAGCTTCTCCGCCATGGTGTACACCGTGGAACACGACATGCCCCAGACCAACTTCACCAGCATCCCTGCAGCGTGGTGGTGGGCGGCGGTAAGGACACAAAGACAAAGATACTCTTCACTCACTTCTCTGTCATCATCTCTGTTTGAAAGCAAATGACATGTCGAGTTACATTCATTAGATAGGTCATTGATGATGATTAAAGAATCCAACCCAGTTCATCAGCTCACATCACATCAAACAAATCTAAGGGAACACAGGGCACTTAGGTGAATTTGTACAGAGTTGGGTAAACCAGGAGTATCCATGAGGTAAAGAGGGTGCAGGAGGGATTAGAGACAGAGAGGAGCTCCAGGTCACGAGGCAGAATAGAGAGGAAGAAAGGTGATGTAGTGGTTTGTCCTGTTATGGGCAGGATGGCCTAGTGGACAATAAGTGGACTCCTAGCTGAAGGGTTCTGGGTTTAAAACCCAAGGTCGTCACCTTTGTACCCGTCGTCGTCCTTCAGCGATTTGCCTAACCCAAAACAACAACAACAAAAACAACACTTAATCACAACACTCCTCTCTCTCTTTCTCAGGTCAGTATCTCCACGGTGGGCTATGGAGATATCTACCCAGAGACCATCTTGGGGCGTCTCTTTGCGTTTGTCTGCATCTCCTTTGGGATCATCCTCAACGGCCTGCCCATATCTATCCTTTTCAACAAGTTCTCAGACTACTACGCTAAGCTCAAGACCAACGAGTACACAGCCAACATGAAGAACCGAGGAAAGGTTAGGTTCGCCAAAAGGACAGCGAGAATAGTAAACCGTTGTTGTCGTGGAACAAGGGTTGGAGAGGTTGATACTTGATTTTTGTTGTATAATTTCATATGTCCTGTTATGAATTTCGCACAATAGCTATATGTTATTTATGTAGCCCAATGTATTCCTTTACGTTGCAATATTATGGGCTTGGATTTTCAGCTGAATAAAGAAAAGTAAATCTGACCAAAAAACTATGTATATTTTCACAAATATTGTGCTTGCTAGTTTTAATAAAAGTATCTGCTGCTTTTTAGCTGAATTAGAGAAACTTTTTATGTGGCCTCTCTTGTATCACATCCATAATTTACACCGGAACATTAAAATGTGATATATTGGGGCTTGACCTCATGATGCTGTGTATACAATAAATTGCTGTTTAATTACTTATTATTTTGTTCGTTTCTTAACTACAAGGGTGTTTTTGGAATTCAATAGAACTATTTGTTTCTTAATTGACATATAATACACAGGATTTCATAAAGAAAAACTGTGAATTCACAAGAAACTAACTTTGCGCTGTCACAAGTATTTTGTTATTAGTTTATGTAGGCCTATAAAGAAGTATATTCGTGCATGATAATTAATTTCTTGTTATAACTTCATATTGACCGTATACGATAAAAAAACAATTATATGAATAAATACAGAACATTTTTCATCTTGTAACTGGAGATCGACTGCCCTCTTCTGGAAGACTACGGGTAATGCAGAATCGAAATTACGGAATAATTTATAAATATAATACGTCAAATCTGTATTTCCTACCAAGCAGATAATTTCGTTTAGAATATGAATTAAATGTATATATAATATTTATATTACCATTACATATTTACGTCACTGTATCCCACAATCCCTAGCGCCGGTAAAGTGACCTCTGGTGTGCACAAACCTGTATCTTCAAACTGAAGCTATGGCTCCTCCCGTCGCTGTATCTCCACTGATCAAGGTTTGACTTTTATTACTTACCTATCAACCTTAATCGGTTGTATGACACTCTAACCTGCTGTCTAATTGCACCGAGATCATATTTGATGAGCGATAGCTATATACCCAGCTAATGCTAATGTTATTAATGTGAACCAGTAAGCTAACTGTGGACGAGCATGAAACCTTCTTTAATAGGTCCATGCATGAAACATGCAGCACAGAAACAAAGATACAACAAATACATGACAGTATTGAACTGTGTTATAAGAGATTGAAATGCGTGCGTTGAACAAAGATATTTCACACAGCTTCAAACATAACTCAATCGTGAACAAGAATGTAGTTAATTAACATGTGATATGTGTCCGTAGACCGCCAGGTATTCAGCATTAATTGCTGGGATCATCTATGGAAAAAGGAGATACAGTGAGTAACTCCAGATGCAAGTGACAAATATCCAAAACGATTGCATTAAAACGTATAATAATCTAACCATCTGATTGGATGAATGGATTTGTTTTCTCAAACGATTTTTTTTTGTTTAGAATCAAATAAAAGTTTATTTCTGGCTATGCCTGATACAGTTCAATGATCCTGTTATGTTTGGTACAGTACTTGAGGTCAGTACTGACAAGGAAAACAATTGTTTTGCTTATTGTACATCTTGTCCTTTCTCCTTCTCAGATGAACTGAAGCCCATTGCTGCGGAGGAGAGGAGGGTTGAGGAGGAGGAGAAAAAAGTCAGGGAGGAGAAGGAGCGCATCGCCAAGGCGATTGCCGAAGGTAGTCTCTTGCTTCCTCTCTACACCCGTAACATTGGATTTACGATAGTTTATGAGTGTATGAGCTGCTGTATAGTTTAAATTGATATGAATGTGATGGTTTCAAGCAAAGCTAGTGTGTTGCTCTGAATGTTTTGTAGTGTACTAGAAATGGCATAATACATATCTGTGTGTCTAATGCCAATCTAACGATTCCACTAACCTTCAATTATTTAGAGAAATCTTTTATTTTACAAAAGTGGTCATTTAGCTCTTCTATTTTTGGTTGATGTAGCTTCTCCGATTTCGCTTGTCTGCCATTCATGAGCAAGTCACTTTTAAACTTGAAAAGTGGCTATTAAATGTAATGAATGTCTCTTCTTTTGCTTTCAGCCTCTGAAGAAACCATCCTGAAGTAAAGCTCTGGACCTGAATGTAGTCTGTGTGTACAGATCCTCACAACCTTGTGCAATCCCCCTTTCCCTCGCTCGTGCTCGCTTGCTTCGGAACACCAGGGCACACCGTCTCCACTCCCCAGTTTGTAGACTCTCACTGTACCTCTTATGACTTTGTGGCTACCCTCCTAAATACAAATACTTGTATAAAATGCGCTGTTACATTACAAATGTATTTGTTAACTTGGGTTATTCGTATATATATTTAAATATTGATATTAAAGTTTGGTTATGAACACAAAACCAGAATATTACCCTCTTGTATGAATGGAACTATATTTGAGCTCTTTTCCAAAACGCGATAAACACCAAATTTTATATTTTTAGTTGGTCATGCCATTTTGCTGTGTACTGAACCTATTCACTGCTCCATCAACGTTTAATGCAAAATCGCTAT
>JAOSLM010000143.1:7415445-7426417 GCA_025629765.1 Eleginus gracilis
AAAAATAAAATAATTGGTGATCGGTATTGAATCGGCCGATTACACATTAAAGAGGTCGGTGCATCCTTATTTAAAACCATAATCACCATCGGTAACTTTCAATGAAGGACTTTAGATTATGGTAAAGAAAAACCCCAGCCATGTCGTTTACTGCCTATTGATAACAGCACATTACCCTGTGTTTCTTCTGATGGAAAGTCCCATTTCGCTTTTCAGCTGTTGTAGTAAAAAAAACGACCGGAGTTGTTAATGAACAGATTTATGTTGGTTTCAGATGGAGGTTTGGACAGCGATAAGGAGAACTGCTCACCGAGGTCCATACCGAGCAAGAGGAGGCGAGTGGGGCCCCCGGGGGACTGTGTATCTGAGATTAGCGGGGCCAACCCTCCTATCTTACAACACTTCAGCAGCCAGGCGGACCCAGAGGTAACCCCTGCTCTAGTCACGTTCTTCACACCCTGCCGCTCTGAATAATTCTGCCCACGGTTGTATTTCTGGCTGGTTTTCAAACTCTTATTTTGTATCTACGGGTGAGAGCCCTTCATTTGAATGGTGGTGCTTTCCAAGTAAGTGGAACTGGGTGGCATCTGTAGAAAAGTAGGAATGACTTGATTGATTGACTGATGGTGACACTCAGCTTTTCTTTATCCAAGTTCTGCTGCTAAATTGAACTTTCTGGGAGTTTTTTGTTGGATTTTGAATAGGAGCAAGTTATTTATGTGCTGTTTTTATATGGTTGGGTTGTTTTGGTACTTTTCCTTCTGTATTATTGGTCTTTCTGCTTTGCTGCATAATTTCAGATTTCATGTTGAGCAGTGCTGATATATATTGAATGTTTATAAATAAACATGAGTTGGGGTTAGGCTTGTAGTTTTGGTACTACTTTGGCATTTCATATTTATTTTTAAATCGGCTGTTGCAAATCCTGGACTGGTTGCTGGTGGAGTGCCGGGAAGCGTGAGCGTGTATGTCGTGATCCACAGCAGTCCTTCTAATATCAAGAGATCATTAGAGGATGTTTTATTCAGAAACAATGGCAGTTGTGAATGGTAGCTTCGAGTCACGCATGAACATCGTTGAAGTGATCCATTACTCATTGAAAGTCTGATTTATTTTAATTATTTTTTTACTGTGGTTTCAGTCAACCAATTATAAATACATGTTTTATTTTTGTTTGTCTGAAGCAATCGGTTGAGTCAATTGGATGAACAATCTTGCTGAAGGATAAATGTAGTCATTTATCAAGTAAAAACGACCCGACAGGTAAATTATATTTAGAACTATCCACTCCATTAATTGTCACTGTGAATATGAATTATAAAATGTAATTGATCCATAAACAGGTAAATAATCACTCTGCACCCTTGTGTGATTTGCATGCGACTGCCCACACGATAATCAATGGATATGTGTCAATGGGCAAGTTTCCTCCAACAGAACAATCACACTTCTGTTTCATGTGTTAGTTTCCTAGGTGTTAGTGATATTATTTTTAGTGGTTAAATTACAAACGCTTTTTTCTTCCACAATCTTTAAAATATTAGATATGCTCCAAGAAATATATGTGGGTAATTATTATTTTTCAATATTGAGCATTTTGAGGTTTCAGATGTTCGATCCGAATCCTGAGATGCTTAAATATTTCGTTGGCTTTAAAGCTAGCAATGTAGTGCGACCTTGTTTGAAATGAATGTCTTTGCAATTACTCTATATAACAGTTTTGACCTTCTCCAATAAAAGCACTAAGTGTGCTCAAATTGCTCAATTCCGATAAAATGGGCCGCACTCTTCAAAAGATCTACTTCAGTGAACCCATTTCCCCCTTATACATTCAACCTTAGCTGATGTTTATAGTCTGTGGAAATCCTTGGATTAATGTTCATGTCCTCTGAAAGAACCGTATAAAAAAAGGAAAAAACGGATGTTCAGTGTGTATGTTGATGCATAATTATGGGTGAGTGTGCGTCAGTAAACAAACCCAGTGTAGCCCACCCTCCCCACAGCCTACAGAGATCAGGTCTCTGTAGCAGCGGGGCCTGACACAGCTGCTGTCATCTGTTCCTCTCCTTGCTAATTAATTGTCAGAGAGAGCCGAGTCCTTCCCAGTTGCACAGTAAAGCTGTGAATTAACATCCGCTCGGGTGGCTCTGCGGCCGTCATGTATGTGGGCAACAAGGGAGGCCTGTCGCGGCCCCTTTTTTGTCTGAAACGTCACGAACGCAAATGCGACGCGCGCCCGCAATGCAGAACGCCCGCAGACGGCCAAAACCGACGAGAACACGAGGTGAAACGCCGTCGGACCGTTTACTGTCCCGATGATGATGATCCCACAACGAGTCGCAGGGACAGAGATGTCTCCCTTCATCTTTTCCCCCCCTTTTTTCACTCCCCGAAAAGGAAACGTCGTTTGAAGTCGAAAGCACCGGGACGCCGTCGGAGCTGGTGGCGGCGGATCTGCCAGCCCAGCGTGCGCTCCCCTCCCCCTCCCCCTCATCGCCTTCCAGCCCGCCCCTGTTGGAGATGAAGCTCTTCGGTAAGCACACAGGACTCACTGCCTTTCATCTGGGCTCTGGTCCCTGCCTTTGAGGCTTGGCGAACAGAGGTGTTCGCCAAGTGTACACTACAAATTTGTGGACGGCCTCACACAGGCAGAGTGACATTTGAAGGATCCTGTATCGCCGTGTATAGGGTACTGATAGATGTCGAGGTGGTGTATAGGTAAAATAAGGGCGCTATCGGCAGGAGCACAGTGTCTATAAACCACCCTTTATCCTTATTTGGCTTGAAAGGATCTATTTGTATTTCTTTTAGCATAATCCTGTTAAATATATAGCTCCTCGTTGGGTTGCCTTCAGTAAACCCTTTATCACTGTAGCTTATCAAAACAATCTGTAAAGACAGATAAAGTGTTTAAACCATTTTTCCCAAAGGCAGCCTTTGTGAAAGAGTGTCTCTTCACGGTCCTTCCAAGTCGTTCCTCTATGCCGATCGGCGTGTGTGAAGAGCACTGACGCGCATCTCTCTCTGCAGTGGTTCCGTCGGAGGCAAACTCCACCCTGAAGAAGAACAAGAAACGGGTGCGCTTCGGGGGGCCCCTGTCCCCGGAGTTCTTTGACAAGAACCTGCCCCCCAGCACCCCTCTGCAGAAGGGCACCACGCCAGCGCGCGCCCAGCCCCCGACCCCCGGCCTGTGCCCGGGCTCCGGGCTGCGCTCGCTGCTCAAGACGCCCCAGCGGCCTGCGGGCTGGTCGCCGCTGCCCCAGCCGGTCTTTTGCAGCCCCACCTTCTTCGGGGCCTCGCCCACACTTTCGTTCCCACGGCAACAGGGCACACAGACACCGGAGAACGATTGCGAGAAGGTGCGTGGTTGTGATCAGTTGTTCTGTTTTATTTAATTTCCTATTGTGCAGAGTGGTTAAACTGGTGAGTTGATGACAATATGCCATGAAGTACTGATACTTCTTTATTCGTTGTTTTCATGGCCTTTGTTCTCACACACATTAGTGATATTATGATTTATGGCAAACAGTTGCTGCTTGTTGGTTTTAATCCAATCACAGTTAACCATGAGAAATGACCGAAAACAGATTGGCTGGTAGTCACCAAGTATTTATTTTTCTACCTTTTTGTTTTGTTTTTGATGGCTAGATTGTGTTCCATTCCATGGAGGATATGGACTCGCCATCTATAACTGACAGAGGTTAGTTCTCACCTGTGATGTACCTAAGAACACCACAGGTGTATCTTTATCTATTTGCTCAGGGTGAAAACACCAAAATTCCATTGCTTCCATGGTAACTGCTTGTTACATTCTATTAATCTTCTCTCTCTCTGAAGGTGCGTTGGTGGTTCAGCCTTTGGACCTAAGCCTGGCTTTCCAAGAAGAGTCTCTCGCAGATGCCTCGTCAGGTGAATATTAATTAACATCTATGATCCCCCTCTGCCCCACAACATATGTATGTGGACCTCCCAAAAAAATAACTAATTCATGAAGTGTGTTCTATTCAATAACAACATAACTTGTGTGCTGCAAAACCTGCTAGTGTGCCAATCGCACAGGCATATCTGCCTTCCAGCTGCCTAGGTTTGATTCCCACCGTCCTGTGGTCTTTCCCTCGCAACCAACCCACCTGTCCATTTGAACTTTCTTCCAGTCCAAATAAAAAGCGAAACTTTGTGTCAACCGATCGACCCTGAAGCTGACGTGCCAACACACCGATGGTGTCAGACTGCCATCTTGTTATGTGTTGGAATTCTTGAGGTTGACATGCCAACCCGAGCCCTGTGAGCTCCTGGTCACTCCCCTATGCTGATGCCAAAGCATATGCCCGCCACAGGGGGTGGTGCTGATGCTGCAGAGCCCGGTGCCCAACCCTCGGAAGACCCGCAGGCCCCCACAGAGGAGCCCCCACAAACCCAGCTTGAAGGACCTGGACCCGAACCAGAGCCCACCGGTGACGCCGCGGCCAGCTCCGACACGCCAATCAAAAAGGTACTACGTTGTCCCGCAAGTCCAACTGTACTCTCCTATCTGCCGCCATTTCTTTACTGCCCGTTGAAAGATTTTTATTTATCTCAACAAGACTTATTTTCAACCATTTGATATTGTTTGTGTTTTATTTTTTTCTCGTATTTTATTAACTTTCTATATTTTATAGGAAGTGACTCGGTGTCTTAACAAGCGCTATATAAATATAATATACATTACCGGCTGGGGCCTAAACATAACACTGTGGCATCCCCCTCTAATATCACCACGCCTAAGAAGTCTTGGTTAATGGCTTTTCTTTCTTTCTCTCTCCCCCCCTCTAGGCAAGGTCAGAAGCTCAGCCCCCCTCTGCGATCCCTGCACCGGTCCGCCGTGTCAACCGGAAGAGAAAGGTCCACTATTTATAACGTCTCAGATTAATCAGAATCCCCGAAATCTAATTTCAGTAAAAAAAATTACCGAGAAGTAAATTAGCTGAAGTGAATTATGATTGGCCCTCTTTTGTGAATTATGAAAGTGAATTATGATTAGCCCACTTTTGATATTCGCATAGTAGATGGATTACATGGAAAGAAGTGCGGGGGGGGGGGGTTATTATAGTTATGCATCATATCCTGACGGCACCTCTCTGTTCCCTCAGCCACCGACGAAGAAGATTGAACCCGTAAAGAGGTCGTCGCGCTCCGCTGCCAAGTCTGCCAGCGGAAAGATGAAGGTGAGTCACGCGTTTCGTTTTCCCCTTCTCTTCCCGCCCTGTGTTTCTCTTTGTGGCGCCACGCATGGAGCCATTGTTGGGCGGTAGCCTAGATTCTGGTGGACACGCAAAAATAGTTGACGGTACCTCGCATGCTGTAATTTGCTCCACACTTCCTGCCTCCATGCCTATGTGATCCAGCATGGGGGGGGGGGGAATGCTTTATTGTCCTCCTGCGACACGCTTATTATCCCACCATTTTTTAGTCCATAATTTGTCGGCCAATGGCGGTGTGAATGTGCCTTCACACCAAGAGCTGAGAAAATATTCCACTGGCATTACTCTGTCGGCGCGTGCCGCGTACTTTTGTGCTTCAGCATCAAGCCAAAAATCTCGGGAAAGTTCAAATATTTCAACCCGAGCCAATGACGAATTGGCATCGTTGGCGCGAGTAGATTCTCGCAAAATCCACTTG
The DNA here is from genome assembly GCA_025629765.1 of Eleginus gracilis. Classification (NCBI taxonomy): domain Eukaryota; kingdom Metazoa; phylum Chordata; class Actinopteri; order Gadiformes; family Gadidae; genus Eleginus; species Eleginus gracilis. Next base: position 7,421,104 of record JAOSLM010000143.1, read on the forward strand.
AACCAGTTGTTCGGTGCCGTCCACGCTGCCTGCTTGGCCAGCGGGGGGGAAATTCCCACCAATTCCCATATTGAAAAGATAACCGTTTAAAGAAGTGAATGGGCAAACTGAGGTAGCTAGTGTCCGTTAGAGGTAACTGACCTGGCTCTCTCCTTCCTCCCTCCTCCCCCTCCACAGAAGGCCCGTAGGTGGGGGTCCAAGGAGGTGGACCACTCCCTGTACGGCCACAGAGAGTACGCCTCCAAGAACCCGGCCCTCAGTCCCATCAGAGAGGGGCCGTCGCCTGGCAGCAGGAGGCGGAGCAAAGGTAACCAAGGCAACCAGACAGCAGGGCCGAAGGTCCCCAGCTCTCGGAGCGGCAAGCCCCGTGTTGACGGCACCGTTCCAATTTGAGTCAGAAGGTCCCTCTTACGCACCTGCTTGGGACCTAATTAGCGCAGAATAATAATAATTGCTTTCTGAGGGCCAGAGGGCAGATGCTTCTGTCTTCTTCTATGTGTCTTCTTGTATCGTTTTCCCACATACAAATACCGCTGGATACAGATGTGTGTTTCAATACCACGGCAGCTTTGATGACGCAGAGTTTGCTGTTGAATAAATAAAAATACAATGCTAGGCCTTTACTCAGAATCAAGCGCTCCCTGTAAACCAACAAATCAATAGCCGTTGGCTCACCCTCCTCTTCAATTTGAATTGCGCTAGTGGGTCTGTAAAAAAAAAAAATGGAATAACAACCTGTTGTTTTTCTGAGGCAGATGAATTTTCGCATGGAGAAAGATGGTCTGAAATGTAGCCTGATTTGTGTCCACTGACATCCCCTTAAGTCCAATTTTGCGTTGTCTGTGCACCGCCACTGATATGAAATACATTGTGCTTGAAATTTGTTTTGGTGACACGACTCAAGCCAAAACTATTTTATCCGTGCTACGCTTCTTGATATAATATCAATAAAAATAAATGACAATTATTTTACCCTCCCATTTGACAACAATCCGCTTGTTGTTGTTTACCATTGGATGCTTCTGTGCTGAATTTTCTATTTCCATTTAAATTAAAACATAAAAAATATATTTCCAGCAAAACGTCCATAACAAACTCACTTTTGAAGAGGCTGTAGTTCAACAGACATGCCTCACTGGTTCGCTACCTTCAGTGGCAGTCCGTCTTTACCGATCGACATGCTTTTCCTTCCCTCACTCAAACAGACCCAGGCGAGGACCCGGCCTGTCTGTCCTCGCCCACCTCCTCGCCAGCCATCACCAGCCTCCCCGTCCCCGGCGAGGTCTCTCCGGCACTTCTTCCCCAGAGAGATGACACCACCGCCAGCAGCAGCAACACCGCCGTTCCCTCAGACGCCCCAGCCGGCGCGGCAATCCCCGACCAAGAGGTCTCCAGCTCGGGGGGGGAGAAGAAGAAGAAGGAGAAGAAGAAGAGTTCCAGCCGGCCGGTGAAGGAGCTGGTACAGCGGCGGCGTAGGAAGGTCAGCGTCCCCGTTGAGGCGTGGCTCACGGAGGAGCCGCAGGAACCGCCGGAGGCCCAGGTAGACGGCTCCGAGAGCGGCGTGGCAAAGACCACCGGCGGCGGCGGCGGCGACGACGAGCCGAGCGGCCAGCCTCTCGTCGAGGACGGAGAGAACGCGGGGGAGGAACGAGAGCCGGAGAGCCACACTGCTGTCCCCGCCCCCGCGGCACCCTGTCCGCCTCCGGGGGGGCAAGAGGTGGAAGGAGCGGGGCGTCCCGAGGAGGAGACGGCGACGACGGCGACGGCGACGGCCCTTGAGCCAACGCGAGAAGAGGCCCCAGTTGAGCTGGCACCCTGGCAGATGGACTTTACACTGGAAGATGTGTTTAAACGGGTGCCCACGAGAGGGCAGCGCTCGGTCCGTCGGAGTCTGAGGAACCAACGGAACAACGAGGAACACTGTGACAGCGGAGTCTCGGGGCTGGCCTGGCTGCCCCACACCTCCCCCGAGTCGCTCGGGGAGACCCGGCGGAATGCCCGCCGTAAAAACCAGGGCCGTAGGGCCAGCGCTGTCCTGGTCCCCAAGACCCCACTCAAACACTGAGGACCACTCCTCTACTGCCGGAGCTCCATTAGTCCCCTCCGTTAGGAACATTTTGATGGTCCCTTTAAATGGGGGGAAACTCCCCCTGTTTTCCCTGAAATAAAGGCCATGGCTATCCAAACTGTCTACTTGGTTTATTTTGTTCCTGTGAGCCGAACTTGGGGGGTTCTGTTTAGCTTGGATTGGCTAGACGCTGTGCGCAATTCTCCCCTCTTACTGAACCAATCAATAGACGGAGAGTCCAATCATCTCAACCGACCACCGCCGCCTCCTGATCAATATGTCTCCACTTGTGGTAATCACTGTGCATCTTTAGCCCTCCAGAGCTATGGGATCTCTACTCCCACCCTGCCTCTCTCTGGGTCAATACCCTGCTTGTACAGAGATGGGTGCTTAGTGCCTGCAGAAGTATCTATGTGGTTGTAATAAGAGGCTGATTTACCTCATACTTAAGGGATGCTGTGAAATTGGTTCTTGAGTTATCTGCGCTTCCACAGGCTTGTTTATGCGTTGTTTTTGTAACCAGCCTGGCATCACTTGGACATTTCTGCTTTTACATTTGTAGCTATTCTCCTATTGTGATTATATGCTTTGATTGTTGGAGCTCCTCAGCCCACTTATTTTCGCTTTGGTTGAAAGTGTATTTTCCTCACTAACCTTTTTTTATTTTTTGTGTATTCTTATTGCCGAAAGTGTTACATTATTTTTATACTATGCAAGTTATCACATTTTATAACGGCAACCAGTAAGCCCGCCAATGATGGGTTAAAGTAATTGGGAATGACATAACGGCTCTCGTCCAGCAGAGGGCCCCCTCTGTATAGTTACTCTCGTTCTCCGATGTGTAAACCCTCAAACGTGGGTTCAAGATTTCTGCTGTCATTCCCGTACCAGTTTTTTCTTTTTGTATTGCCTGGAATGAGTGGGCTTGAACTCGGGGGACCCGGTGTCTGTTTGTTCACAATTGGCCCGTATTTCATCCTCCTTCCATCTGCCAGAATGCCGTGAGACGACTAGAGACTTGCAATTCAAATTCAGAAAGAAAAAAAGTCAGCTGGTATGATGCATGAGTCTAAAATCTCCCTTTGACATCAACTTGGAGTGAGTTGTCTCAAGGACACCCCAGCGGTACACACACCCCTACCACCCGAAGTAACCTCTACTCAAATTCTACAAAATTAGTGGATGGCCCGATAGGCCTACCTGTAAACGATACTGGGGTTACCCAGATGGGGGTCATGGACTGGTGGGTCTTTGTCGCCATCTAGTGGTATAATTGCAACACGGCAAAGTATATTATTTTCTACATCTCGAGCTTACAATTGGGCATATAGACATTTGTACTGGAAATAAACAAATAAAAAATGTCCCATGCTGTTTAAAAGTGTTTGTGCTTATTCAGGAAGTATTTAACAAGGCTTTGCTTATTTTCCTGTGAACAACCTGTTTGATTTCCCTATGTGCTTTTGGGATTTTTTTGTGTTTCCTTGTGTAGAGCAATACTGCGGCAGAGCAAGCGGGGGTGTGGGGCAGAGCAAGCGGGGGTGTGAAGCCCTCACCCTGGTCCCCGGTAGACAGGCATAGTGAAGACGGCTTAACACAAGAACAATGGGGCCCTTTGACCAAAACGACGCCCCTAAGACATGTGGCCTCCTGTCACCGTGGCAACCCCCCATGGGACAGGGAGTGGGCTGACAGCTGGAGAGGGGGACTTCACAAAAATGGAGTCTATTTCTTTCCACTGCTGCGCCCCAGCTCTACTCCATCATTGCGCTCTTTCCTCCTCTCTCTAAACCATGTGTGTGTCTCTGCTGTGGGGTGTTTTGCTCTTTGCAGCCCGGCGCAATGAAAATTAATTTGATTGACCTCATGGGTTTGCATTAAAGCCTCTAATAGGCCCAAGTCTGCGGCTACAGAAGAGGCACAGAGCAGTGCAGGGCGAGGGGCAGTAAATCACACCCGTATAATCTATCTCTCTAGTAATAACTACGTTCATTGATCTGTCTGATAAATACAGGCTCTGAGCGCTTAGATTTCACACTCGCTGCACACTCAATTTTCTGCCTCATTCAAAACCGGATGAGGATTTTATTTTCTCCGGTGCCGAAACAAAGGGGCCGTATATGTGTCAATGTGCTGCTTTGCACTCAGGGTCTCTGTTTTTCAATTAGTTAATTAGCGCTGAATGGTATTAAGCGATCTGGTGTGGCTATCATAGGCGAACCAGATTTTTCTCTCTGAGCTGTAGACAACACCAGACACTCCACCTCATAACCCCCGATCCTTGTCTCTAAATCCCTTTATTCTCAACATGAGTTTAGGAGAATGATTGGCCGATTGTAGCGCTATAATACTGTCTTTTCAGCTTTTCTAAAGGTTCAACAGGTACTGTGCGAAACAGGAGTGGGGTGTAACACTGGTTTTGCCTGGATAGTTCTCATCTTCCTTATGGGCATTTATTGTTTATTAAAAAGTACTTCGGATTAACTTAATAAAGAACAACAGCTGAGCCGATTATGGGAAATCTAGGAAGTTTTCATAGTACTTTGAATAATGAGTCTATGGTACAAAGCTAAGTGATGGCAAGTTCATTTGTGCAGAGGGCTTCAAAGTGAACCAGCAGAAACCTGGAAAGCAGGATCTCTGGATGCCAAAATACCACAATAGCTGCATGTGGCACATGCAACAGAATCCTATCATTCTGTGACAGTGTTGGTGAGATGTTGACATGATCATCATCATGTAGTAGGAGAAGCTAAGGAGCTCAACTTCCTGCCAAAAGGAACTGGGTTTGACCCCCAATGTCCGAAGCACAATTGCATATCTAACATCACACTTCGCTTTAGATGAACGTGTCCACTGAATTACTAAACAGTTGTAGTAACGGGAGAAGGGGATCTGTCACATGACGCCACGGAGCGTTGCTACGGTTGGTGATGTTGGCTTGGCGCTTGTTGTTGTATGCGGTAGCACGGGAGAGCAGGAAGCAAGATGGCAAACAATGAGGTGTTTTTGTGTACGTGACTCTGGCCATGTGGCGAGCTGGCCATAACTTGCCCGCGCAGTGTTGCAGGGTGTCCTGGCTTGTCCAGACTTGATGTGCCCTGGGTGTCCTCCACATCAGAGACAGAGCCCTCCCTCAGCATGACAGTTGAACCTGTAGTATCAACAATATTGTGTTGTATTGTATTGTAGTACTTAACTGTGAAGCAACTGCAGTAGCTGCTATCATTGCTGTAACACAGGGAA
>JAOSLM010000143.1:8095507-8107680 GCA_025629765.1 Eleginus gracilis
CCCCTCTTACCTCCCCCCCAGCTCCTTTCCTGAAGCTGGGGGGGAGTCTGGGTAATTCAGCATCTTGCTGCGGCCTTGTGGCTCCATGTGGATCTTAAGCTGGGGCTACCTCGTGCCGAACACACAGGCATCGAGTTAGAAGCAGAAACAGATCCCAGGTTCCCCAGGGCTGGGAAGTCTGTGGGCGGGGGTTGAGAGTAGTGGTGGTGGATGGTGGATCAAGAGGGGTTTAGCAGTCGTTTTCTAGAGGAGATTATGAGAGGTGCAAATTGAGTGTTACTTGAGAGCTGTGTTACACACATTTGATGTATGAGGATAGATGTTTGATCAAGTGTTAAAATGCAGATAATTCTATTTGCAATTCTTTCCTTCACTTATCTATCCCATACCTATTTGCAAACGTATTCTTGTTTAAGTTTGAAATACTGCTACTATAACTTATCACATCATTCTTTTTACTTTTTTTGCATTCAGAAGTTTAAGCACATCCCACATGATCTCAACATATACTGAGACAGTGATCTATTCGTTCCCACATCTACACCCGGCTTCAGAATGACGGCCGACTCTCCAGAAGCTATTTTTGACTTCCGATTTATTATAATGGTCTGGGCGTAGTTGTCTCACCCCACAATATAAATAGGTTGGGCATTTTATAGCTAAGAAACAGCATCACAGCACGACATGACTGACCCGCATCACGAAGCTTCAAACACCGCTAGACGAAGAATAAATGGCGTCACAAAATGACGTTCTCCCGACCAGAATGAATCTCCCGTCATGGACGATGAACATTACACACAAGCCAATACAGGTAGTGATTGTGGCTCATTGACCCTTCCCTTCTCCCTCCAGCTTCCAACACACTGACCATGCTGAAGCCTGTGAGTGGCTCCCTCTCGGGGAAGGTCACCCTGCCTTGCTTCTTCTCCACCCTCCCAACGTCCCCGCCCCTCATCAGCGCCAACGGCAGCACGGTCCTCAGCAGGGACTACCTGCGCATCAAGTGGACCAAGATGGCGGGCGAGGTGGAGTCCACGGTGCTGGTGGCCCAGAGCGGCCTCATCAAGATCGGCTCCAGCTACCGCAACCGCGTGTCCGTGCCCAGCCACCCGGAGGACGTGGGCGACGCCTCGCTCACCATGGTCAAGCTGCGCGCCAGCGACGCGGGCACGTACCGCTGTGAGGTCATGTACGGCATCGAGGACACCCAGGACACCGTCAGCCTCGACGTCAACGGTGAGCACGCCTCCCGGTTCTGCATGGGTCGGAGTGATTGTTGATTGTCATCAGATGTGTTGACATTTAAAAATCGGATGATGATGACTGAGATGAACAATGGTAGGAAGACCAACTCGAACCGGTCGGGTTAGCCAAACAGTCATCGTTCATTCATCATTTTTTGTATTATTGACCATTGCAGGGAATCACTGAGAATCTTTGCAAAACGTTGTTGCAAACTTACTGTCAAAAGTAATGTGATCCCAAAAGGCAATAGAGATGTTGCACGGAAAAACTGCTTCTCTCTCTGAAGTTTGTCGTAAAACCCTTCCGTGTCCATGTTTATCAGGAACAGATACAATCACCAGAATGTTTTGCTTTCCCCGCTCACCCTCTTCATCTCTTTGTGTAGAGACATGATTAAGGAATAAAGTGGGTGGTATTGGTGCTTGTTCGGCGCCGGCACTAACTCACACTATGATGTCATACATCTCCATCATTATCTGGACTACCACCATGCAAATGGGCTTAATGCGGTAGTTAGAGGAGATTACCAGGGATCCCAACCAAAATAGTGGCCCCTGTTCTCACGCTTTGTATCTCAGAGAGCGATGACACACATAGACACACTTTTACATTTATCCTCAATTGCCATTCCACTCTTAACCACGGTTAAACCTCAAATTCCTATTCAAACGACATAACGGTACCGCTACGGCAATCGACTATCTCTGTCAGCTGTCTCCTTGCTGAGATCGGGTGTATCAAGCATCATTACAACACATTGGAGAGTAAGTGTTCTCCTTCTAGATGGATTCACGGAGATATGATTCATTTCTTAGGGTATGGGTGGGGGATACTGGGATAGTTGTAGTTTTTTGTGGTATACAATCCACAGAGTCCCCTCTCCCAACTATCTGCAATGTTAATTAGGACAATGAATCATGTCTTGTGCGCATGTTTGAGGACCACAAATGCGCAGATTTAATTTCCGTGGCATCATCTGAATCATCTAAATCATCCGTAGTCATCCAGCCCAATTGTGGGGAACTGTAGCCCTTTTTTTAATTTATCCTCTCAGTATATTGCTAAAACTCCCCATTTGAAAGAAAAAATGTGTCCCCTTTTAATTGGACCCCTGGCCTTGTGACGTGCAAGAGGTTTCAACTGATTTACCATAGCGGTAGAGCATTGCATCAGCAGTCACCGATCACGATGCGTTTTCCAGGCTTTTCAATCCACTCTCTCCCCCCTTTCTCTTGTGTCTAGGTGTTGTCTTTCACTACCGAGCGGGCGTCAGCAGGTACACCCTGGACTACGCCCAGGCCGTGCAGACTTGTCAGAAGGTCGGAGCCACCATCGCCACGCCCGACCAACTGAGAGCGGCTTACGAGGACGGCTTTGACCACTGCGACGCAGGCTGGATCTCAGACCAGACAGTGAGGTCAGTTGGAAGCGGCTTCTGAAGTTGAGTCATGTTTTATTTTCACACAGCAACACCACGCTCCAGCTGTTGAGCTCGGTAGGCCCCCCTTCGAGGGGAGAGCGCCTTGTGTGGAAAGGCAGGAGGCGCTCGTGTACCACCCTGATGGGGCCCTTCCTTGTTCCTTCCTTTCAGGTACCCGATCACCAAGCCTCGGCACGGTTGCTTTGGTAACCTGATGGGTAAACCCGGCGTCAGGACCTACGGAGTGAGGAAAGCCACGGAGACCTATGACGTCTACTGCTTTGTAGACAAACTCCATGGTAAGACGAAGCCGCAGCATCGGGGGGCGTTAGAAGCGCGAGGGAACATTCGCTGCAGATAAATGTTGATGTATTACAGATATTCAGTGAGTGTGAATTGAAATGCTCTTTGGCTAGAAGCAGTGTGTCAGAGCCAATTATTTTCAACATTCAGATCGAGTGAAAGAGGGAGACAAACTGGATTCAGTTCACACCATGATGTTTTTTTTTCAAGTCACCAACAAATATGTGAAAATGGTTCCTTCAAATTCTTCTGGCATTACTTGCAAGAAGTCCTCAACGTCCTGCCAACAATATGAATCTGCTCTGACAGTGACTGCTGACAAATTTTCAACCACAATTTCACTTGGTGAAATTGATTCTATTAAAGTGAACTTTTGTCTTGTTAAACCAAGGGTCCCCTTTATGTCTATGTTTTGTTTCTCAAAGTACTAATCCTAATCATAACAATCCTCTTTATACTTGACACACACACAAACACACACATATACACACGCACAAATACACAAAGAAATTGTGTACAAAGCACTTGCGTCTGACCAAATTAAATAATAATCTACATTCTTAGCATTGAAACACATGTATTGGGACCTCATTTTTCAACAGAGGGCGTTTTTCTGCACATCCCGTTAATTGGATGATGTTGCATCATTTAACATGCTGCAACATCTGCCATAAAAGTTGACAACTCCACACGGGGGAAACATAAAGCACAGAGTCCCTTTTAATGCAAAAAAAAGAAAGGCGATTCATCTCAGAAAATAAATATAACACACTGGAATGAAGCGGAGAAGGTACAAAGGTATATAGAAGCTGAGGAATCCCACTGTGGAAACTTCATGACCCGAAGCTCTGATAGACACAGTCACGGAACAGGGACATAGTCTGCATTGCTATCCCACCTCAATAATAGAGAGATGAATGAAGTGCTATTGTGTTGAATAGGTTGGTGGGTGATGTTTTGGACCTAGGCCCTTCACAGCTGCAGCTTTTTTTTGTGAGCTGTTAATGGCCCTTTTACTGAAAGGTCAAATCCGATAATGATTTTTTTATTGTTCTTTTTGTTTTCAAGAGGATTGTGCTTTATTGGTTAACTGTTCTGATTGGGTGGTTCTGGTCAGGTCATGTCCAATAAAAGTCATGGTTAATCTAGTTGGCAAGTGTATCCATAGCAGGTAAAAACTTTATTTGGTTACTTTACTTATTCAATTCAATTGAATGTAACAACCTTAACAAAACACACGTCTGGAACATTTTTGAGCACGCACATAACATTGAACGGATGGGATTTCTTTTTGATAAATAAATAAATATAATAAACAAGCCCAGGCCTTACAGATTATACTTTTTTTATCCTGGTATAATAACACTATGTCTAACGGTCAGATTGTGCACATCATTTGGTTCCTGCAATTACTAAATGTAGATCTACTGGTCGTTTATTGTAATTACCAAGCATCGAGCTTAAGTGACACCTGACTCAGCCCCTCCATCTATAGTTTGTATTCTACCATTCCCCTGCACACACACATGCCTACACTAATGTATGTCTATGTGTTTATTCAGTGCTTACCTACTGTGTCAATCAATTTATTCAAATCTCAAACTAAACGGTGCCATTCTAAGTCACGTTCTTATACATAGTGAATTCCGATTGGGCAAGTTCATTAAGCAGGCTCGCCACAAAGCAGCTTCAGTAGTTTATTGATCTTTTTGGATACATGTCATTCAGGAGCCGCTAATGATCAGGCGTCTTGCTACAGCTTGACGGAGGACAGCGGGGATCTATTCTCACATGGGTTTTCACGTGCGTTCCAGGTGAAGTGTACTACACTCCGGGGACTCGCAAGATGACCCTGAAGGAGGCAGAGGAAGAGTGCGAGAGGAGGAACGCTGTGCTGGCGTCCCCGGGCCAGCTCCACTCTGCCTGGAGGCAGGGTCTGGACCAGTGTGACTACGGCTGGCTCTCCGACGGCAGCGCCCGGCACCCCGTGGCCGTACCCAGAATGCAGTGCGGCAGAGGCCTGCTGGGTGTCAGAACCATGTATCGCTACAGGAACCAAACCGGCTTCCCGGACCCTTCTAAGAAGCTGGGAGCTTACTGTTTTGGAGGTACAGTGGTTAAAGTTTCTGTAATATTCTTATGAGACACATTTAAGGTTAGTTGGAACAGGCCCGGAATAGGGAGCAGTAGTTTTGCCTGGAACCAGGCTTTGGCCATGCTGAACTATGATCTAATGTGGGAAAGAGTTGGCTACCCCGCCCTTGGATCCTCCGCTTCTTTGCATCTCCATATACAATCACTCACACATATTTACACACACACACACACACACACACACACACACACACACACTGAATCAACTGTTGTTTTTCTTTGAGATTTTATGTGGTGGACTGGTCTAGCAGTCTACAGCGTCTTTCTGGTCTTCTGACCTCACTTGGTTTACCCGCCTGTTGCCCTAGCGACATAATTTGGCCAAGGGGTGGGTGATATCATAATGCTAAGCCCCATGGTGTCTCTGCGCCAAATGAACCAGCTCATTTGAGAAGAAGCAACTACTAAGCTAAATAGTCCCAAGCCGTACATATTATTTTATTGTATTTAATTATTTGAGGCTAGCTCAATCGATTCCGTAACTTTGCACCAACTCTCATTAAACTGCAAACTCAACTTCTGAAACTTGCTGTTTCAAAAAATCCATAACGAACTGAAGGATTTACAAATTTACGACACTACCATTTGGAGATGTTACATTTGCTTGCAATGTTATTTGTGTATGCCTGCAAGCATATGGATGGCATGTCTTTTTAGAGAGGCACAACATATTCATCTAAATTAGACTTGAGAAAAAAATAAAGAAATGAGCCATTAAAAAAGGCCTCAGGTTACATTTCACAGTTGATCCTATGTTTGTTAAAGCAGACTAATCTCTCCAAATGTCAGTGTCCCTTTGCTAATCACAGCCCTCCAGGGCAATGACAGCTGAAATAAGCCACTGACCGGAATAGCAACAGTTAGAAATACCCCACCTGTCAGCCTTTTTAGCCTCACTATCTCCCTACCGCCACGCCTTTATCCTCTCATTTCCGCTGTCACACTTTGTCCTTCCTCTGTCAATCTCACTCGTACTTATCAGAGCAGACGGTTGGATAATGGACAAAGCTACTACTGAACGTCTAAATTCAGTCATCCTCGGTGACCTCTGACCCGCCCTTTCCATCTTAACAAATGAGGGGTTGGACAGATAAGCCTGGACCCCCGTCAGGCCAGTCGCGGCTAACTCTGTTGGTGATAAGTCTTCACAGGGTTCAGAGGGCATAAAAACAGGCCGCCCTCACTTCCCTCCACTGCTTTGTGTTTCCCCCTCTGCCAGCCCTCATGCTGATGTTGTATTTACCCCTGCTTAAGTGCTCCTCGAGTACCTCTCCTTGTCTTTTACTGCGACGCAATTCTTCATTTCCTGGGCTCATTATGGAGGGGAAAAAAGGCATGCGGTGTAAACACAAATCACTTAAGACCGTGCACAGCGAAGAGCGGAGAGGGGCGTGGTCCAGAGGGCAGATGAGGATAATTACTTTCTGATTGGTCCTCGGTACTTGCCAGAAAGAAAACAAAGGCCCCAGTAACTGCAACAGCGCAAAAAATAAAAAACGAAATAATCAAAAAAAACGTCAGTGAGATAATGCACCACTTTGAACAGTACAAGGTTCTATTTTTCTTGTGAAGGAAAAAGTGGCGCACACCTTACATCAGAGATAGTCACACAGAGAAGGAGGGCCGGTGTGTAATGGTCCACAGCTGGCGTCTGCTCTACACAATCTGACGCCACAGGGGAGTGTCCTTGCGTAACCTCACTATACTACTGTGTATTATGGCCAGAAGTAAGAGTGAGAGAGAGAGAGAGAGGCAGAGGGGAAGGGGGGAAAGGATGTAAAGGGAGAGTGACATTTATGGGAAGAAGTACAAAAGCTTAAGAGGGATCTAGGTTTATGCCATGAAATGGGTAACTGTGCCATTGGATATGGTCCTATGAACTCTCCTTATCATTTGGATGATAGCATATTGGGTTCAAGGCAGCTGACAGTCCCAGCTGAGGAGTTGAAATCAACAGCTGTCCGGATGCTGCTGGACCACAGCAAACACACTAGTGAACTCAACTTTATTGAAAACCAACACAGTAGATTCCTTAAAGGTTTAATTTATTCTTTCAGTCTAAAAGTAAGAAAACAAAAATGTCCTTCCGTCAACCAGCCTGTTATAATCTAGGCCCATGGGCAGGATTAAAAGATACAATACTGAACATAAGAACAATACTAGCCGGACAGAGTGACTTTAGTTATTCTTCCAAACGTTGTTTTAAATAAATTATTGAAAAGGCAAAGAAACGATTTCTGGGAACCAGAGAACAGTTGAGCTCTGGGGATTAATCGGTTCGTATTGTTTCTCTCTTTTTCTCTCTTGTCAAATTTGTGTAACACTGTATGGCTTTATGTCAATTCTGGTGGTTTATAAACACCACTAGGGAATGGCAAATTGCATAACATACCATAGATATTAATGTTTCTGTTTGTGTTCATGCCAATTACTGTCTTTGGCGATTATTCAACTCATTGATATGATTCATAAACAGCTTCCCAGGAGTCAACAGAACTTGTCTGCTTGTACAAATTGACGATGATCATCTTGTTTATTGGGTGTAGTGACCGTTCCTTTGTCCTATTCTTTGGTCACTGCAGTGTGATGTACTGGGTGTATGTTGGGGTGTTTTTTGCCGGTCGCCATATTGTTGTAGGCGGTTGCTTGTTGCTTGAGTTTTCTGGGCAGTTGCTAGGGTGTTCTGTGTGGTTGCTAGCCTGTTTGGGGTGGTTGCTAGACAGTTCTGGCCTGTTTTTATTTTTTTGGGGGTTCTAGGTGGATGCTAGGGTGTTTGTGGAGTCTTTTAAGGTATTCTGGGTGGTTGTTAGGGTGTTGCTAGGATAAGATATGTATGTATACGTATGTATTGGTATGTTTTGGTATGTGTATCTATATCAGAGTATGTATGTCAACATATGTTTAGGTATGTTTGTGCACGTATGTATGTCTACATTTTTCACGTGTATTTATGCATGTGTAGATATGATTGTGTATGTACGTATGGGTATGTCTGTTTACGTGTTTCTGTTTCTATATAATATGTTTTATGGTATAATAACCAGCCTCTATCTAACCTCAGCTTGTTCTTGTCTGTTGTTTACACCTGTGTCCCTTTTAAAGGTTGATTACAATGTGAGCAATAAGCCCATCATGCTGAAGAATTTAATGTTTAATATGTGTACATAAGCGTAAAGAGTTTCTGAATCCATTTTTCTAGCTTTGAATGTTACCCAATGTAATGACTTATTTACCTTTTCACCTAGTAAAATGCTGTCCCTCTCTGTCTCTTTGTATCGTGATTAGGACGCAAAGAGTGGATCCACCAGACCTCCATCTTGGACATGTCTCTACTCGAACTGACCACAACCTCACCAGTGCAGAAGATATCGACCACCGGCGCCCCACCCAGCTCGACCACCACTCTGTCCCCAGTGGAGAGCAGCACCTCCACCCTGGCGCCTACCTCTGAATCTGTAACAGCCGAGGAGGAGGAGAAGTCTGGGGAATCGTCCTCCATGTTCTCCACCAGCATGGCTCCACCTCATCCAACTCCATCGGGCGCTGAGGTCATGGAAGAGCTCCTGGTCACCACCGCCGTGCCACTCTCAGCCGCCACCGAGGAGACGGAGGATGATGCCGCCTTCACCGAGGCCGCCACCCTCGCTGACAGTGTGGACGACTCCGAAAGCGGGAACGACACCCGGACGGCCCACGGGCAACACGGGGCCGTCTCTCGGGCGCCATGGGCCACGTCAGAAAGCAGTCTGGGTTCACACGCCACCGCCGTCTACACCCATGACAGGGAAACAGAGCCCCTTTCCTGGCCCACCGAGGAACCAGACGATCAGGAGGTGATTCAGGTGGGCACCGTGCAACCGCACTTCCTCTTAGAGCATGCTCCCACCGGCACCGAACCCATGTTTGCTGTTGGGAAGACGGAGGAGACGGTCCTGGAACCAGGAGTCACCACAGAGATAACTGGGCTCTATGACACTCTCACGACAGACACTGCCGAAGGGACCTCAGAAGAGCTGGTCAGCTTCACTGATTCAACCACGACAATCCCAGAGACGTATTGGCCGGAACCCCAGGATTATAGTCCAGACCCCTTGGATGATATCGAGCCTGGGATACTTCTGGAGGGACGGCCGCCATTTGAATCGTCACAGACTGGCCAGGAGGAGCACTCAACCCCAGGCTCAACTGTACTCCCTGTCACTTTTATGTGCAACACAAGAGGAAGCACCGAGTGGGACACCGAGGGGGACACCACCACCAAAGTGCCGCCCACCACACCTTCACCCGGCGAGGATGTCAGAACACCAGCGGTTGTGTACGAGGACGACGATGTGACAATCACGGCTACCGTGACGACGACGACACCTCAGCCTCCGGGTGTGACTTCAAGGATGCCTCACTCCGAACACACGACCGCCCCCACTGCCATCGTCGACAGAGAACCCCCCAGTGACGATCGGGTCACGTCTGCTTCAAGTGTCCAAGTGTTCGATGAGTCCAAGGCTCAGATTCCAGATTCCGGCCCGCAGGTCCTGAAGGGAGATGAGGAAACAGCGACGGCTATTGATTCAGAGTACCTGATATCTTCTACCAGAGCCTCGACCATGGAGCACCCGACACAGGCTGCAGGGTCTTTGGTGCCCGAGGGACAAACTACCCAGCTCACCAATGAAAAGCAGAAACAGGAGTTGGATGCAGGTCAGTCTCATGCTAAACTCATTATATATATATATATATATATATATATCCTGTTATCCCAGAAGTATTTATCTCAATATGATTTTACTTTGGTGATTGCAAACTCCTGTTAGATTAAGTAAATGTTAGTCACGTTTTCCTATACAAGTATCCTACTGGAAGTGTTTTAAGCATTTGTCACTGATATAATGAAAGGGATGTTAAGGTTTAATGCTGATGCTGTATTCCACTGGAATTGATGACAAGTGTATTTATTGATTTAGGGATATTCATTAATAGAAAAAACAACAATTATGAACATTCAAATTCAAAGGAATGATCCTGTGATTTGAGTTCAGGCAGCACACAAAGCACAGCAGCTGTGTGGTTTAAACATTTATTTTTTCCGTTGGTCTGAACATCAGACATTGCTGACACGATGACTCACTCCCTGTCCCTAAAGAGCATCTCTCGTGTTTCGAGGAAAGGAGTGCACTGAAATTGTAGGGTTTTGTGGAATGGCCTGGTAATTTAGCAATGTCTCTAGAGCATTTGGCAGTAATTGTTGCTAGTGTAGCTGTAGACTTGCTTGTAAGGTCAGGTGATCTGGAATCACATTTTCTTTGCCAAGCACCTTTTCGGAGGGTGGAGAGGAACAACTGAGCATATCTATGGGAATGTGTATGTCCATGAGGAGGGATATGTCGCTTTGCTTGATGACAATCTTTTAATTAACATGGAGAAATCTGGCCAATATTGTCTGTAAGAAATGGGTTTGTGTGTGTGTGTGTGTGTGGTTGAGCATCTGAAATGACTCATTTATAAAATTACGCCATCTACGCCACATCTACGCCAATAGGAGGCCTACTGACAGCACAACCCGGCAATGGAAAAAAAAAGGGTGTTGGCATTGTACCTGAGTGAGCACAGATGACTGTCTTGGACACATTTCAGACTGGACACCACCTCATCGTTGATGTCATGGCTAGCACAGACTCTCCCCTCACTGTGAAGAGAGCCCAGGGCCACCTGGCTGTAACAAGCATGATTATAGCTTTTTATTTTACTGCCACATAGTGTGTGGCAGTAGGCCAGCGAAGATGTTGGAACACGTCTCCTTGACTCGGTTAGTGTGTTGGTAGTAGTATTTAGGTGCTGCATCGTATGTAACTGAATAATTAATGTTCAGAAAGTTGGCTTTCTAAATAGGGTGGGGGTGTTTGTGATCAATGGAGAAATGTGGCAATGCAGTTTTATGTACACAGTGCTAATCTATGACACATCAACGGCCTGCTGAATGTTGACACAAAAAAGACTTGTTGACCGAATTTATTGCAGCGCCATGGGTAGAGTAGTCAACAATATTATACTCGGAGAATGGAACATTTGTTAACTGGTGGAGCCACCCCAGTCTTGATTTCATGAGGGAATAGAGCAGACAGAGTGCACAATGTCTCCATGACCTGAAAAAAGGGAATCCTCCCTATATGACATAGAGCTTGGATAACCACAGAATGATGTTCTGCGGTGAGAATACTTCTTTAGCAACACAGGCTTTGTTGAGCATGGATATAAGAGCAGGATGAGGGATACTATACTGAAACAACACCATGCTAATCTGATTAATCTCTTATTTTATTGATGGTATTTGCATGGGTGCATGTATGTGTGCGCGTGTGGGTGTGGTTCCCCCCTCAAGTATACAACTCAATCTACTTGATGTGCTATTGAGTGTGTTGTAACATATTTGTTCTTTCTCCTAGCTACAATTATTTTGTACTTGGATTATACATTTACGCTGCATTTATATCTGACACATGAACCTACAAAGAATCTACATTGGTTTGGTATTGTGAATGTTGTGAAGGTGCAGTGAGCATGTCATTTATGTTGTACATTCTCTAACGTTGAGTTCCCAGGCCTGCATGGTTTTAACCAGGTGTATGTATTTTCAGTGGTGAGACACTGCAGGTGTTCCCCGGCCAACCAGTAATCTCGGTGAATCACTACTTGTGGGAAGCAGAATGTGATGCGCAGACACAGAGAGGGGAGGGACAGAGAGATCTGGTCGAATAGAGAACATCATGAGAGAAGGACATGAAGGGAAAGGAGAAGGAAAAAGAAAGATGGATAGTTTAGGAAGCAAGGTCGCTTGTTTGTCGTTAAGTACGTAAGCAGTTGTCCACTCCTGTTGTTGTTTGAACTGCGATGTAAACATTAACAAACAGATGCAGCCTCGCAATACCAGTTCACTTGCTCACATGCTGTGATTTAGACATCCGCACGTCATTTGCCACCTGCCACACACACACACACACACACACACACACACACACACACACACACACACACACACACACACACACACACA
>JAOSLM010000143.1:9650851-9662947 GCA_025629765.1 Eleginus gracilis
CTGTCAGATGATGTTGGACAGAATAGGTTACATGGCTCACTGTCAACCTTGTATCTGAAATGCGGCTCTAGTTCAGACTCTCAACACACTCACACCTTCACAGAGAGACGCGAGAACGTGCATACCCAACCTAATGGCATTCCACTTTTTTTTTAGCATTCATTATGCCAAATAATACTCCGATCCAACATTGCACTGAGATCCTGATTAATCGATGTGGAACTACAGTGTCTGGGTTAGATGTGGAATACCAACACACAGACGCACTCACTCATCCTCCATCAGTTCTCAACATCAGGTATACATCATGTTCTCCTTAACAGCTATTGGGGAGAGAGAGCCGGATACCATGCAGACAAGTGATTGTATGTATAAAGCAGAAAATACTTCAGCCTTGGTAAGCTAAGTATTCTATAACGTGTAAAGTATTACATTGATCACGTTACATAACATCAAGAACAAGTCAAAGAATAATAACCCGTTAGGATTCCTGGTAATTTGGATAATTAATTTGTTTAATCAATGCTTCTTTTGCCTTCATCGAGTGTACAGTACGTCCCATCGAGGAAGAGACCCAATAGGTGTGTGAGATAAGATGTGCTTGGAAGTGCAGCTAAAGTTAATAGCCCAACAATAGCAATGCATCAATGTTGACTGGAGTCATCCAATTAGTGAACAGGATTTATGTCACATAATGACATATTCACAATAAACCACACTGAACAAACAAAGGATTTGACTGTCTAACCATATTTTAATATCTCTGTGATCTGCCATCTGAGAATATTCATCTAAACGCTTGGATGGATGGAAGGATGGAGACAGACAGACAGAGGGAGAGTGTGTGTGTGTGTGTGTGTGTCTGCCTGTGTACAATTAGGCTTTTGTTGGCTGTCAAACAAGGTGCGCTGGTCGCATTTTAGAATAACTGCACGTTTGAAGCATTATTTAACATAAATGATTAGTAAATAGTGGAAGTATATTCTTTAATACAGCCTTGTTTTGATTTCCCCTGGGGATCAATAAAGTAGTCATCTATCTATCTATCTGTCTATGTTATTAACAACCTAAATACAATTTATAAATATATCAAGGAACCTCATCACCTGGCACTTGGCTACTCGATCGTCGTGGTGCTCTGTCTTACATATTGATCCGCAGTACCTACTGGCACTTAACACAATACAGGCCAGTACAGGCCAGTACAGGCCAGAACAGGCCACCGTAATGTTGGAAGGGAGGGGTGGGGGAATATAAACGTCAATAAATATCAATGTTTTCCAAAAACCTGTTCCAAATACACTCTGGATACAATTATAGTTTCAGTTGAATTCTGACTGGTTCTGGATGAGTCATTTTTTGCGTAGGAAATGTTCAGTGTCTCTTGCCCTGATTTTCTCTGTTCATCTTTAAACGGTAACAAATCTATTGTGTTACAAAAGTCTCCAAACACTTTGCCCAAGGGTTGGCCTTCACTTGCCGAGCAGGTGATTGTAAAATGTATTTAAACAATGCAGCTTAAAAAGCACAACCCTAACCCTAACAATTGAATCTCACAAACACAGTCCAGCTTCCAGTTTAATAAATCTCCACAAGATCTACGTGAAGCAAAGATTTGTGATCCCAATGTAAAGTAACAAAATAATCAGTCCCACCATCATGTGGTGGGACGGGGTCAATAATTCAATAATCTCATCAACTTCTTATTTCCCGAGTCATTCATCCAATGCTTTTTATCTGAGCTGGCTTGGTATTAAATGAGGAGCAGGCAGCGGGCAGCCACCTGACACAATGATGCCTACAGGCGAGGCGAGGCTTCATCAACCAACCCACTCACTCTCGGATCCAAGTCGAAGAACCTAATAACAATTAATTGAATTCCTATAGTGCCTTTTCCTGAACCCAAGTGGTAAAAGCAACCAGAAACCCATACCATAAAATATTCAAAGCTCCTTATAGCCCAATTTAAAAGGGTGTGCTTTGAGTAGGATTTAAATGTGTTGAGAGGGTTCGCTCTTCTGGGGATTGTGGGAGTGTGTCCCTCAGCTGACCGGCAGCACAGCTGAAGGATTGCTGTCCACCATGTCCGTTTGCGATCAGGCTGCAGGGAGTTCGACTGCGACTGGGGGGGGGGGGGTTGGACAGGTAGGGTGGGCCAGTGGAATGGATGGCCTGGGAGGTGTCTACCAGGACCTTGAAGTCAAAGTCACTAGCCCGATGCTAACCTACCCCAGTTAGGATATAGGTTGGTGCCGGTTAGCCTCCCCTTTGTGGCAACTCTCCGTAATCTCTCTCGGAGAAACACTGACAGGATTTGTTCCCTTATCGAATCTCATTCACATTATTTGAACCCAATATCTTATTGTGTAGAGCGATAGAGTGTCGTTACATTGAGCGTTGATCTCATTAAGCTCTCAACGTGAGAATGGCCTAAATTTCCGGAAAACAGCTCCTCTCGGGAATTGAGAATAAAGCTGAATGACGCATACAAATATTACAATATATAATGTTATGAGAGAGAACGAAAGAAAGAAAAGAGCAAAGTCATGCATTCAGGTCAGCGTAACAACATGCCTCAGGTACGGGCGGTGTTGTGTCAGGAGGCACCAAAACGAGGCTCAGCTGTGTGATTAATCCCCGACTAGCCCTGACCTTTTTGAGACTGTTGCCGTCTCCAGGAGCCTGGACTGGGCTAAGCGCTTTTACAAATGGACGTGTTCCTTGAAGTGAATTCAACCTTTTTCCTTTAATAAATGACACAGCCACAATGCTACAGAGACACACAAACACACATTAACACACAGGATGCTGTGTTGTGCAGCTCCAACACAGAATGCAGTCTAGTAACATGGAGTGGCTCCTGCCAGAAATATAAAAGGGTGGCATTTAATCAGAAGGTGGCAACATAAACCTTTCAACGTCCACGAACGGCATCACTCAAGCTTTCTCTCTAGCAAGATTGTGTTTTCACACCCTCCTCTAACTCCCGGACACCCATGAAGGGCTCAGCATCCATCGTGTGGCTGGCAGGCAGTCAGTCAGCCTGCGCTGGGTGTGTCCCACAAGGGAGGAGGCAGATGATATCCATCTCCGTTAAAATGCCAATGACAGCTTCGCCATCAAGGGGGACCACAGGCATGATGGTCGTCCACCAGCCAAAAAAGCTCCTCAAGCAGAGCCACAACCCAGATAATATGCCAATATGGAGCACTCTCTTTCCACAGGGCTGCAGTCTAATGCAACAACAACTAAATACAGATATCAGTGTACTTCAACGTATGTAATTTCACATAGTAGGAGCTACTTCTGTAATATTTGCATTACTCCAGAGCATCTAATATATGACTTGGCAAAAAAATGCAGATAACTAAGTTAGGAGTAGTCCATTTGAGTAATACAACACCATATTATGAACACTGATATGTATGTTATAGTGTTGTTATCGATGCATCACTAGTTGCATCACACAGGCTATAATTGCTTTACATGATAAAATATGTAACAGGAGAACATGAACCATAACATCACTCGGTCTCATGTGTTCCACAATAAGAAAGGAGAACAGCAAGAAAGCAAGCGTTGAAACAAACATGAAACGATGGACGTTTACGTTTTACTCGAGAACGGGTGGTGATATTGCGTGGTGTCACCATGACACAGAAACCTGCAACAGTGTTGAATATTTTACATCTCTCCATATGAACGGAGGGAAGAAGGCTAGGGGAAGAGAGGCCTCTAGGAGCAACAAAACTAATTGTAGCCTTCTAAAGGCAGGTTCATTTTCCCTTCATCAACAGACAATACCCGTGTGTCTGGCATTAAGTGCACGCTTGGGTCTGTAATAGTGGAGACTTTCTGTTGGGATGAGATTCGGCAATTGGTTTCATGGTTGCTCCATTTCCACAAGATATAGAATTTAAGAATTGGTTTGGTATAGTGAGAAAAAAACAAGCTGTCCTTTAGGTATTCATACCTCTATTTAGGGTTAGGGTTATAAAAAAGAAAGTATTGGAAAGATATACTGTTAAACGATAATGTTCAAATTCAATGTTGAAAATGATTAGGCCTATAATTGACCATTCGTATCTATCAACCATGTATACTGCAGCATCTTTGTACATAAAACAAGCTGGAAAAAAAGAAGAAAGTCAGTAAACATTCTGTGTTGTCATCTGTAATTGGACGCCTGTGTCTGTGTGTCTTGTTGGTTCTGTTTGTTTGTTTTCCCTCTCTTAGTCCCTTAGCCTCTCACTGAATGATAACCTAGGGAATATTAAAGAGCTACCTTTAGGGGCTGTGGAATTTAGTGTCAATGAAAAGCGAGTAGATAACAAATGTAAATTGAAACTCCAGATATATCACTGTTATTTAATTAAGCGTTTTGTTTCAAAGAGGGGCTCCTTCGATGCCAATATTATGAACAAATGTGCAGAAAATCATCAGTTGTCTTGATAATTGATGTGATGTGATAATTATGGATGTATAACAAAAATGATTGTTGCTCAATAAAATTAACTTAACATTTGCTGAATTAATATCTAGGTATTTCTATGTTTGTCTCTATGTTCTATGTTGTTTTCTTCTCTCTTTTGCATCCTTTGTGCAACTCCAAGTAAACAGCAGGATATACAGTAGTATATGAGTAAGCAATCAAGATAATACCACAACCACAGACTGCAGTACAAATATATAAAAAATAAACACATACATGAACATACGCACATTACATAAGGGTGCTCTGCTCCTCTATGGCCCGAAGAAGTGAATCATGCCAAAAAGTTACGTACTGTGAATAGCACAGCATTGCTAAAACACCCGTGATTCTTTCAAATAAACAATCCTCGAAATATTGTTCACCACCGGATGTGTCCCGGAGTCAACAGGAGGTTCTCATGTGTTAAGGGGCTTGATAGACTTCTGATAAGAAGTGTGTGATGTTCCATCGAGTTCATATTTACCACCCTACTCTACAGCCAATTCAAGGGAGGGAGGAGAGATGCTTGGCCTCGACTCCACTCCAGAGGAGTGCACTTAGGAGTGATCCTCTTGCCAAATACACTTATGAACATGATGACACCAACAGAACTGCCACCAAAAAAAAAGAGTGGGGAAGCTCATTGATTAAAAGGCTATAGTCTGCACAGACTTCAGCTGTCAGCTGAACGACAACATCTTAATTCACATAACGCCACTGCCTGTGGCTGAATCCAGGCGGTGGTCTCTGACAGCGGTTTTCGTTCTAACCCAACCATAAATCTGGGGACCCCCGGACCGTATAATAGTATATTAATAACATCAATCCTAATCCCGATATGGGATTGGATACACAATAAACATGTCCCGAAGGGCAGACTTGTGTTACTTTTATGTTATTCTCACAAACATCACAGCATTGTATAATGGAATACATGGAAAGGGTGTTAAACTATTGTTATCCTAGATATTAAAGCTAACAGGATGTGCCTAAAGAGAGGTGAGAGACCACATGGGAAAGGCCCTTGGGGAATATGTGGTAAAACGATGGTGATGATGAGCAATCGACCCCTAGCAAACTAGGGGTGGATCTCTGTATTGTCACATAAAGCATTGGCGCTGTCAATATGTGGCTTGATTTAAAAACCATAAATTTAAACAAGCGCCAGGACTGATAACAAATACCACTATCACAACCCAATATCAGCAGGGTGCGCGCCACAAATAATTACAAGAAGCACCAAGAATGCTTATAATAGCAATATAAGTGATTGATGCATGGAGTGATGGAGGCAGTATGCTAATCACCAACCAGTATAGAAAACGTGCTTGGCTCAATGCATCTGAAACTTAATTTTCTTTGGATGAGTATGTGTGTGTATATATGTATGCATTTGTGTTTTGCCCGAGGACAGGATGCTGTCTTCACTTCACGCGTTTCACCACACCGGTTCCATAACTCACCGAGTCGCTTGCGTTTTTACGCAACTCAGCCTCCTCGCCCAACGCCAACACAGCTGGGTCCACCACCAGCTTCTCGAAGCACGCCGAGCCGAGAGAGGAGCTCTTCTGTTGGGACAGAATCAGCTGAGTGACGGCGAGCTTGGGGCTGCCGTGCGTGGTCAGCTCAGGCTTGCTCCCTGTAGGTCCGGCTGCTGCCCCCATCAGGGGCTGCATGGGACCCCCTGCGCTGGTACCGGGGAGCGGGTCACCTCCAGGAGACGCGCCTCCCTTGAACGACGCCGGATGAGAGCTGGACAGATTGGGCTGGGACGACGAAAAGACGCGGTCCATCTGTTTCTTTTTCCTTTTAAACATCCACAGACCCGATTCCTTCTTACTGCCATCTGCCCCTCCGGAACTTCGACGCTCGGAGCCCAATTTGGGGCTCAGCCACGGTTTGGTTTTCCCTGTGAAATTCTTCCACATCCTCCGTTGGTAGGACTGCGGTTCTTGTCCTTTATGGGTGCTGCTGCTGCCGCTGCTCTCTTCCTTGGGTGTCCTGTCCTCCATGGTGCTTGTGCAGCAACCTGCCAGCCTGAGCCCACTCTGTGTGTTGAATGGATATCAACGTGTGCAGAGACAGCGTAGTACCACTTCTTCTACTGACGACGATGATGATCACAGTGCCAAGCCGATCCCGCGCAACGTGAGGAGTGGGTAGTCTTGTTATCACATTCAAAATAGTCCAGTCCTTCGCAGGTTGGGAAGTGTGTGAATGCAAGGTGGTGATACTACCAACATCTTTCGTTTTTCTTGTATTATCCTGGCGTTCTTAAATCGACGCAAGTTGTCGCACAATGTTGGGTCATTCTATGTTTTGGGTATATTGGCGAGAATAATAATAATATATTTGGACATTCAGTGTTGTTTAGGGTCCAACAACCTTCGGTGTGTGTGTGCTGAACTCTTCCGCACAAGCTTTAAAGGTAAACGTATTGGAATGAACTGCTGCTGATGTCAAAAGTATTGGGCTACATAGCGCCCCCCACCGCTGGCTAATTAATCGCCGAAAACCGGCGATTGCGTAATACAAGCTGCATAATTCCCCTGCGAAACGTCTTGTCGCTATTCATCTTTTTTGTTTGATGGTTATGTTATCTCAGTTTGATACATGTTTGTATGTGCAACCTGCACAAATATATATCTATGCCTATGCATTTGTGTGGTTCAGTTTAGACTATTACTATTATTTTAGAATAGGTATAGGAATAATATATTTTGTATTGACTTTGAAATGAGCTGTAGGATCGATCACCTTGAGTCGTTAGGGTAAGGGTTAGTTTAGTTAGCCCTAACTGAGAACTAGACCTGTTACGGAGCTGCAGTCAGACTCTGCAATCGATAGGCCTAATGCTCAATATTTCCAACCAGGCAACAAGATGCTGTAACTGCTGCAGTGCATAATTACTCATCGCCACCAACCAACCCCGTGGCCCCTTTTCCAGCCTTGTCCTGCAGTGGAGACCAATGCATGGACACCAGTGAATGTCTCTCTCTCTCTCTCTCTCACACAATTTTTCTCTGAGATCATCCACTGATCCTTTTGTTATTTTACAAGAGAGCAGATTAAATTGCGGATGAAAGTACAAAATAAATTAGATCACCTGCTCCCAGTGTTCCCAACGGTCCTACCGACAGAACCAGGGCTTTGCACTTTTCATTTATTTTATTAGGACCAGGTCAGTAGGGGTTATCATTTTAAGTGGCCAGCAAAAGCCTGCTGAAGTCCCATGTTTTATTCGTACGTTTCTTGAAAAATGGCTTCATAGTGATGACCTTTTTCAGGTCCAGTGACCCCGAAGCTGAAGACTACAAGGTAATACCATGGCGACCTACCTTACACAACAATGCAAGCTTATCTACACAACGTACTATACCTCATGGTTTTCTCATCCATCTCATGAGGCTGTTATGTGCATCACCAGCCTCCTAGGACACTGGTGGTTCATTATAATTATGCAAAAGGAAAAAATATGCACCTTCGATTAGATGAGGTGGTGTGGGGGGAAAGAAGCATCCATATTTCATGTTTCAATTTATATACAAATGGATCACAACCACAACGCCGCCATTCACCGACCACAGAGCCTGTTCTAAATCAACACACGCCTGAGATTGCATAACTCAAAGCCCATAATATTACCCCATGGAAAAGTGTCATTAAAGTGTTATATGTGCTTTCATTCTAACCTAATTACGTTGTGCATGTTAGAGGATAGAGGATAATATTCAAGTCCTTGATTAATTTCTATCTTAACAGGAGTTCATTTCATTTGGATACCAACACCGGGAGCAGCACTTTCAGATCAGCAAGCCTCACCGACAAAACGGATGCTGAGAAATAAGTCCATGCGTTGTCCGGCAGTAAATTTATTACTGGCGCTAGACTGTTGTTACACCCTACTGTCTAGGGGTAGTGAGGAAGGGAACAGATGTAAAATGGCCGGGTTATGGCAGAAGGATAAGTAAGGTGTAGGTGAACAATAAAGGAATGGAAATGACAGATGATGGGGAACATGGGTTTACTGGGGACTGGTGAACAAGAAACAAATAACAAGCACCACACCACACAATGCAACCGGGCCTCTAATGTTGTCAAAGAAAATAACCAATCAAAATAAAGCTAAGCTAAGAGCTAAGACGGAAGCAAAGCTAACCAGCTGTCAAATAGACCACATGTCTCCTTCCCTAACTAAACTAACCCAAACATACAGTGGGTATCAACACTCCTAAACTATTGTGTCCAAACAGAGAACAGCACTACGTGTTGTAAATGTACAGAGGCTTCGGTCTTACCTGTCCTAAGATTGCAAGGTGGTAACAAAGAACATAAACATGAAGGGGTTACAAACGGTTCACAATAAACGCAAGGAGGGGGAGAAGGGAAACTAAGTGCCAATATCTAGATATCTAATATCTCTATATAGATTTACAGTAGAGCAGTAGAGTAGAGCATAAACACTTTGTGTCCAACAACTCGGTTAGAAACAGAGATATAGTCTAGCTAGCATGACTGGCTTTTAAATGTGTAGCAGGCCTCCCCTCGCTTGGAACTGATGAGGTGATTGGTGGAATCGGACGAGCTGATTGGTAGAGGCGGGATGATGATAAAAGAAGGAAACAGGTAGATAGAGGGGGGGGGGAGGGAAGACAAAATGGCCTGCGAGTGCTCTCTATCCTACAATAACCCCTCGATGTAAAGACTCCTCAGGGATACACTATGGAGGCACACACATACACACATACTCACACACACACAGACACAGAATAAACTGCTTGTATATATACATTGCAATCTCCTACAATAGCTCAATTTCTTTCTCTTAGAGCCTAGTCCTATCCTTCTTGTCTTTCTGGATACAAAAACCTTTAAAATGTCTATGAAGTCCATCTGCTCACTAATTTCAGTTTCACACCCAACGGAGAGTAGCATTTTGCCAGGTCGTTCAGCCTGTCCTGGCTCATTGTGGAGCTCTTGTAATGCCTCACTAATTGAATCTGCAGAAAATCTCTCTCTCCTGCTGCTGCTGCGTTAACGGGCAGAATCTCGATCGCATTGAGATCTGATGTTCCACGCAATACCCTGGCCGGTGTCAGGTGTGGACACAATCCGGCCTCCAGCTCGTCACGTCGCCCCATAACCTTCTTTCCACAGAGCCCTCGTGCTATGGCGCCATCCCTCTTTGCTAATGTTACACAGCAAATGACCCTGCTGTAGGGATTAATCAAGGCTCATCTTAAATGCCATTTTATTTGTACAGCCCTTAATCACAGTTTCAAAGGGCTTTGCATGCCATATATGAATGGCACCCCATAACACTAGGCCCCCCCCATAGGGCGGGGAGAAGGAACAAAGAATGGGGGATCCCTCCTTCGAGGGATGGTAGGAAGTGCAATGGGTTCCATGAATGGCATACATAGTAGTATTACAAGACAACAATACAAATATACAAATGTTTAAAATAAGTATCATGGTTATGGGGTACTGCTAGCGAGAGGCTGGTAAGCCGCCAGTGGGGGCCGGGTGTCCGATCACGATCACAGCAACACACCCAAACAGAGACCGCATTCGATGTGGCAGGGTGCACAAGGGGCGATGGGGAAACTCTAAACTAGAAACTCTGGGCTGCGGGGGTACAGAGGGCTTACAGGTCGATGGAGCTGTAATGAGAGCTTTCCTTCAGCGGGACGTGAACCCCCCCACCACCTGCTGGCTACCCCCCCCCTGTTTTCCTCAAGTTTGTTGCAGACTGACTTAAAACTGCATTGTGTTCTAAACAATTACTTTATTGATCGCCGTGGGGAAATTGTTCCTTGTACAATTGCTGTTTTCAAGATAACTGAAAACATTATATGTATGTTAATAACACAGCATTATGTTACTTTTCTACTGCAGATATGGACTCAATTACCCAGAAAGGTTCCCAAGAATAAAACGCTTCCATTAGTCCATCTAGGAGTCATTCCATCCAAGGAATATTTATCTATAAATCAATTTACTGTGGTCCACTTTTGACTCCCAACCACCCCCACACCCAACCCTGTCACTCACACTCACAGTGGGAACATCTGACAGTAACTGTGTCTGAAAATGAGGAGGAGTTAAGTTAGCCATGCTAGCTAAGGAGCAGGAACATGGCTTGTCATAGTAGCAGTGAACAAAGAAGCTCAGTGAAGGTGTTTTTTTCCCAGTGCCTCCCAGTGACTGCCAAGCCAGCATACGTCTGCCAGAAAAGCCCACTTGGTGGACACAAACCCTAATGCATAACACTACCTCATCAGCAGAGCGTTTAGTTCTGCACCAAAGTAAAGTTACTTTCATGTCTGAATATGGATTGAATAAAATTCAGAAATAGCTTGAAAGTCAATTCATTACATTTAGACATCAATTAATTGAACAGTTACAACTCAACATTCAACTGCCAATGCAATAAGGCCGAAGCCTTTTCATATATCCTACTAGGCTACTATACTTCAAACATTCTCTATCAAGGTGAAGTGATTGACTTTTGATTTGACATAATAATCTTCTATGGATTGTTTTTCTATGATTAATGACCTGGTAATGTCGGGTCATTAATATTGTTTTAGATGCTCACTGTAGCTCTAATAAGAGCAGCAGTCGACCCGAAACCTAATAGTTGAGCTTGCCTGAGGCAGGCTGCCAACTGCTTAGGTCTACACATCAAACTCAAATCACAGTGTTGACAAGTCTACTGTGTGGCCGACAACCGTAACTAGGTGACCTGAACAAACAAAGGAATCAAGCTTAAGTACAGCCGTGGTATGTAAGTATCCTGGAGAGCAGTTTATACCGTACAAATAATAATCTCTATTTATTGTTATTTGTGTTGATAAATAAACCTATTGTAATCCAATGGCAGATTAGTAGACAGCCTGAATTGTGTCTCTGAGAGCTTCCATTAATACTGCAGTTATTCTACTGTAATGAAATTGTTAGATTAAGAAAAACGATGTAACCAATATTGTTGGACTATTTTCCTTTTTCAGATAAGCCAATCAGAAGGAGCCATGTCACGCAAGTCAATGTTGCATCGGAATCACAGCAAGTAAATATAATCTGTTACCAGTGTGCTCTATGTTTACTTTTCTTTATTCTATGGCAACAATATCTTATTCGTTATGAGAAGTGAAATCATTTATGTTTATGTGTTATTTTATGCAGTTTAAGGGTTAGGGTTCAGGGTTAGGGTTAGCACCTATATGTCATTGCATTTTCCATATTGTTGTTTGGACAGAAATTAGCAGGCTGTGTACTTCTAGTTACCTCCATTCAAATACTGTAGATCTCCCTTCATCAAATGAATACTTTATCTATTGTATAAAGTAAAATTAACCTTAGATTCGATCCATCTGCTATTTAGTATTATCGTTTTTTTGTCACTCACACAGTGACAAAAAAGCACCATGCATGCATCAGCAACTTGAGTCGTGGTTCTCACGTATTCGTTTGACCATTTGTCCTTGATATAGACCCTAATGCATTAGAACCACGAGACTCAAAAAATCACGATTTAATAAAAGCAAAGTGGAAAAAAATGCTGACTGCTGCTTTAAATAATCCATAGCAGTCTGAATCCAGGTGAATGAGGATAAACC
>JAOSLM010000143.1:10635218-10662304 GCA_025629765.1 Eleginus gracilis
AACCGGCTGTACTTCAGGGAGTCAAAGCCAAAGTTCCTTTCCCCCAATTCCTTCTCAACCATGGCTGAGATAACCCCTACAGTCTCGTTGTGGAAATACAACGTCAAATAACCAACGTGTTATGCGCCATAACACCAACAGCAAACACTTGTGTTACACACACATGTGGCGCTCGTAGCACATATGGGACCACATTCCGCGAGCAGAACACCTAGTGCTTGTTTCACACCGAACGCAAGTTTTAGCAACTGCGGGACCATAAGCAGGCTAGGGGAACTCATATTTACGTTAGAAAACCTCATAAAGTGAGATTTTCATGCCATGGGACCTATAACATATTTGATAAAAAACCAAACCTGATATGTTTTGGCTTCATTTTTGGCTTCTGTTTGTTTTTGTTTACCTACTCAAACACGAATGTGTTAAGTCTGGAGAAGAGGAAGGAACAGTGGCGTAAAGAGAAGGAGGAGATGAAGAAAATTGCACCGGACCCGACCATCCCTCCCGGGCACACATTGATGACTGAGAAGGAGAGACAGGATACACTGCAGTCGCTCAAAGAGAGTATGTCCTCTGTTTGGATGTAGATCTACTCTGGAATAACTCTAGGTGTTATTATTGTAACTATTTTGAACTATATATAACTGAGATTTATTTGCTACTATTTCCAAGGACAAATAACCCTTTATCATTCAAGCTAACCTGAAATAAACAATCAAACTAAGCACTGCTAGAGGGGTGTATATGTACAAGAGCCAGAAATATTACACATCCCATTCTGCTTTTCTATATGAAGGATGGGGAAGGTTGAAAACAAGAATGAGGCTTATCAGGCCCCTCTGACCTATCTAACTACACCTATATTTCTCCTCAGGCCACAAGACACTGGTGAAGGAGCTGCTGTCTCTCCCGGTCAGGGCAGATAGTCTGAGTATATGTTCCCGTCGCACTCAGCTTGATCGCAAGCTGTTTGAAATGGAAGAGGCTATAAAAATATTTTCAAGGGACAAAGTGTTCATCAAAACTGATTCGTAGAACTGGTTGAGTGGAACAGTACTAGTACTGGGTTGGATCACTGTAGTGGTCTCGTTATTGTACATACTGTTCCATTGAAGTTGCATCATCTTACTTTTTTATTCTTAATTATTTTGAATTAAGATAATTAGTATAAACTTTATGAAAGTATTTTTTATTTATTTTATTTAGCTATTGAAGTCCCCAGTCTCTACAGGTTGTTGGTTGGAAAATCTAGTGCTGCCAAAACACTTTGAAGCATCCCATTGCCAGCAACATGAGATTGGGAGAAATTATACATTGTTAAGATGCATGATAAAGAGTTGATCGATATTGATTGTATGTATTGTAAATCTAAATACATTTGGATCATAGAGCTTTCAATTAAAATATTATTGGATTATGATTTCAAATATATATGCATTACACTGCAGATCTTAATCGGGTGACTTTGTTTAACTTTCCCTGAATAAATGAGAACCTTTGTAATTATTTGTACATGTTTACTTTTTTATAGGAAGCTTCTCATCAGACAGCCAAATAAAATAAATGTTACATTGTATTGAATATTTGAAGAAAACGTAACGTCCGTGCTGTACGTATTACGTCTTACGTAGGCGAAAGTCCTTCCACCAATCGTCGCTCTTTCATTGTTTAGTCTCAGGCTAAAGTGTTAGCAACCAAGAACACAGCAATAGTCTACTTTTTCATCACATCTAACCCTCGAACAACATCAATTATTAAATTAAATTGAAGTGAACTGAGGACCGACGATGAGTAAGAGGAAAGCACCACAGGAATCGCCCAATGAAGGAATAACAGACTTTCTTGTCGGTACGTGAAGGGTATTCGATTCGGGTAGTTGGGCTAATCTAACAATAGTCATTCTGAAGCTATTTGGTACGGTTTATGATTCATGCTGTATAACCTTGGTTTAGTTTGAATATACGCTGAATAATAAGTAGTAGCACATTCCTTTGCTGTTTAGTGAGGTGGTGATTGTGCATGCAGGCTGCCTGTCCTTTAAATCGACTGTTTTTTTAACGTTAGCTGACGTGCCATTTCAACCAGAAGACAGAATATTGCATTCTCAAATTGCAAATGGCAGAAATGTTTTATTTGCAAAATTATCTGTTTGTATTTTACTTCCAGAACTGGCAAATTATGAGAAAAATGTAAACAGAGCAATACACAAGTATAATGCCTACAGGTAAGATGTTAATGAATAAAACTACAAATCGTTCCTGCCTATACATGTACAATACAACTATGCAAACCATTTGCTTCACAATGTTTTCGTTTCATCAAAATATTTGGTATGCTTTTATTAGGAAGGCAGCATCGACTATTTCGAAGTACCCAGAGAAGATCAAAAGTGGTACAGAAGCGAAGAAACTGGTATGTACGCTTCACCAATGCCAAGTTAATGTAAACATTCATGAACACTGACGTTGGTGCATGGAGAGGTTTCCAATGTACACTGAACTATCATCACACTGGTCCAGTATTTACATTGTACACAGCTTGGTTCTCTTTTTGAATGAATAATATACATTAGGAGTCGGTTGTATATATTGGGCTTACTTATGATTTCACTTAAAGCATAAACATTTACTTCCATTCAAATACAACAATAGCTCATTATACTGATGGTAACAATTGACCAAATACCCAATGGTCACACATCTTTTATATAAAATCTGTATTGTAAAGGCTTTCACAACTCAGTTGATAGAGCAATTGTTTCATTTTACTTGCATTATTCTGGCTACAGTACACATGGCAGCTAAAATCAAGAACATGGACGCTATCTTGCATAAATATTGCACATGTATATAAAGTGTTCTTTCCCAACCTACAACAGGAAGGTGTGGGACAAAAGATTGCGGAAAAAATAGATGAGTTTCTGCAAACGGGCACATTAAGGAAATTGGACAAGGTTCATTTTCATAATTTGAATACGATATTTACGATTAACCACTATTTATTGCCACTAACATAAAAAACTGAAGCCTTACCCGAAGTGTTTATCTTTTTAGATACGGAATGACGACACAAGCTCATCCATCAATTTCCTCACAAGAGTTACTGGAATTGGGTATGTCCAAATGTATCATCACCACAAAAAAACGAATTGAATCATGTCACTCTAACGCAAAATGCCTAAGCATATTGCACTAGTAGTAGCAGACCTATAGGGTCTTTGTTTGTAATCCTTAATGATTCCTATGTTTCTCCCTCCCAAGGCCTGCTGCTGCCAGGAAGTTCTTTGAGGATGGAGTGAAGACACTTGAAGGTAACGTGGTCTGCTTATTCAGCGATAGCCACTAGGAATATCTCTGATTGTTTGGAGGATTGGAGGATTTGACTCAGGATTACTTCAGTAAACTTAGCTTATATTCTTGCTGGAGAAAGTTGTGCCAATTTAGATGTAAAGGTACATATTCATCCTGCTGTGACTTTTCTTTAGATTTGAAAAATATTGAAAGCAAATTGAACCATCACCAGCAGATTGGACTCAAGTAAGTTCAAACAAATCCTATTTTCTAAATTTTATCATTGAGGAATGAATCAAGATGGGCTCTAAAACATATTTGTAGAGCCCACTAATACTTTGGGTTTTGTGTTTCACCCATATTTAACTCGCATCTTACTGTCCTGTGATTTTTCTAAGGTACTTTGAGGAGTTTGAAAAGAGGATTCCACGGGAAGAGATGGAGAAAATGGAAGTGAGTATACAGTATAACTGTATATACAGTATATGTATTCCCCCCCTTGTTAATAAAATACTATTTTTGACTCATGTTTGCATTTCTTTAGACTTTGATTCAAGCCGAACTGAAGACTGTAGGCACAGAATACATTGGAACCATCTGTGGAAGCTACCGAAGAGGTAACATAATTGCTTAGTGAATATATTACCTGTCATATGTTTCTGTTAATATACAAATACAATGCCTCATCTTTGTTGCAATATGTTAAACATTATCAGGCGCACCCTCAAGTGGTGATATTGATATCCTGCTGACCCATCCAAACTACACCGCTGAGTCTGAGAAGCAGGTGAGTCAATGTGATTTCATAAAGGTCTGCCTTGAGGGGTGCTAATCACATTAATATATTCTTTCTTTCCCCCTTAACATATTTGTTGCTTGCATTCTTTTCTTCCCCAACAGCCAAAGCTCTTGCATGCAGTTGTGGACCATTTTGAGTCCATTGGATTCATAACGGACACCCTTTCCAAAGGAGACACCAAATACATGGTGTGGCTAATAATGTACCTAATCTGCATTGTGTAGAACACGTGCTATTGCCGATGGTACCAAAAATGAAGTCTATGCTTGTGGTTTTTCCCAGGGTGTCTGCCAGTTGCAGAAGAGTGCTGATGATGAGGAGGAGGAAGCGTTCCTCCATAGACGAATTGACATTAGGTGATCACATGTCAATTATTTGTCTTTTTATTCTAAATATTGGAAATGCTGCATAATTGTACTAACTTGGGCATCTTTTCTCAGGTTAATTCCTAAGGATCAGTACTATTGCGGTGTTCTCTATTTCACTGGGAGCGACATCTTTAACAAGACCATGAGAACTCATGCATTGGAGAAGGGCTTCACTCTCAATGAGTACACTATAAGACCACTTGGTGTCACTGGTGAGTCGCAAACAACCATTTGTAGAAATGAAGACCAACATATGTTATATGGAATAAATAATGAATGCCCAAATTAATCTTCTGTCTGTAGGAATGGCTGGTGAGCCTCTGATGGTGGACAGTGAGAGGGATATCTTTGAGTACATCCAGTACAAATACAGAGAGCCAAAGGAGCGCAGCCAGTGAAGCGAAAGCCAATACATATATTTGTATTACCACCATTTACCTTCCACAAAGGTGCTAAGCGAGTTTGAGTCATTTTTTTATATAGATGGGAATGTGGGTTTTAATTGTCAGTTGACTTTCCTTTTGCATGTTTTGTGGATGTGGGTACGAGTGGATTTTTATTTTAATCAGGAAACTATTGAAATTGGATGGAAACTGTTAACTAGGCTCACAATCATGCATATAATCTCTTCTTTAGTATTTATAAAGAAATCTTTTTTGGGGGGGCGTATAACTACATGGTTGTTATATAGACTAGGAACCCTGAATATGTATGAGGTTTGAAAAATCATGTTTACTTTTGTTCCCTACTTTGTGTCTATATCCAGTGCCCCTAGTACATTATGGATTCATCAAACTGCAATTTTTTTTTTGTCTTTGTTTCCTTCGACCCGGGGTACTGGCCAATTTGCCAGTAACCCAATTTGTTTAAAAACAGTTCCAGGTTTATTTTAATAGTTTGGCTATCATCTATTAAACTATTGTATAAAATGTGTTTAATTTCTTCTGGAAGCATTTATTAGGGAGTAAACGGGTAAAATTGTTCAGAAATTGGGACCGAAAGATGATAAAAATAAATAAAATAAAACTCAAGTCTAAAACAACATGGCCTGCATATTCATTATGAACAGCAAGATCGATTTAATGACACCTGTTGAAAATAAAATAAAAAATCAGCCCAGCTGAATTAATCTGTAATATTATAAACAAGGTATTGGTGTGTTTTATGAGTATTTTAATAAATAACAGTTTGAACGGGCAGCTAGTTTAGCATGTGTTATTTACATCGGTTCCCAGGGCAACGTGACAGTTACCGCTAAGCATTGTGGGTTGAAATAGAATGCAGACACAAATACCAGAAAACACACGAGAATTAGCCAATAGAATTTGCTTGTAGCTTACGCGCAACCAATCGGACGAGGTCGAGAAATCATTCTCTGGCAGTTACACACCCACGTTAATTTCGTGTCAACCACTTCGCGGGAGTTGCTGTAAGAGAAATCGTTTCTTCAAAGTAGAAAAACATCTACGTAAAACTAGTAGGTATTTCAATGATTTGGCTTTAATGTGATAGTTGCTTTATCATTAACACTCATCACTGTTGGCGAATTTGTATTGTACTTCTAGTTATACTGAAGGATCTGTAAACTAACGTCTGTCGAATTTCGTGCTCATTCATCGGTTTACTGGCGCTGCATGGTGGCCGTACACACTGCTAATTATTATAACTCAATCCTGCAATACCACATTACGGTACGCATTCATACATCGACCATGGGATTCTAGACTGAAGAATAATTGTCTGTGCTAAATAACTTGCAAATATAATGTGCTACGGTTTTAATTAGCAGGACGCTTTTATCGTAATCTACGGCCGCCGTTTTACAATCCTCGGGAAAATGTCGATACGATACGTCGAGATGGTAGTATTCGATATCTGGCGTTTCCATAGAAACGAACGTCGAGCGCACCTTCCCTGGTGCTGATGGAAGTTGTTATGCAACATAAGTGGAAATGGTTCATTCTAGTGGATGTCATGCGTTTGTTATTATGTAATGCTAGTGTTGGCCTTTGGGCTTAAATGTTTTCCGTGCAAATCTTAGATGAGGTGTTTGTCACGATGCGAGAGCGAATACGAAATTTCAGCAGCTTTATTGTGCGATGAGATGTTTAGACTTAAGTGCAAATGACTGCATTAATCACGTTCAATTCCTTATTGGGCTATTTGTTTTGTTTCCAGGGCAACTATGTCTGACAGAAAAGCAGTGATCAAAAATGCAGATATGTCTGAGGAGATGCAGCAGGACGCTGTTGAATGTGCCACCCAGGCCCTTGAGAAGTATAACATCGAGAAAGACATCGCTGCATACATAAAAAAGGTGACACCCCCGCCACAACACAACTTAAAGCAACAATATTACTAACGTTATGCTTGACTGCAAATGTCTAGTTTGACAGCATTTGCTAAATATGACCCTTCAATCAGTACCTTTCTCCCAAGTTTTATATTTACGATATATTCTAGTGGGCCACTGATAAAACGTGGTTATTGACTAGTTATCCATTAGCAATGGAAACACCTTATGTTGTGTACGGTCAATAAATGCTATACAATTTAAAATGTATCTAAGATTTAGGTCCTGTGAGTATATTTCCGTGTGAACAGGTTGTCAATAAATATTTATCCATTCCTTCCAGGAGTTCGACAAGAAGTTCAACCCCACTTGGCATTGCATTGTTGGAAGGAATTTTGGCAGCTACGTGACGCATGAAACAAAGCATTTTATCTACTTCTACTTGGGTCAGGTCGCAATACTCCTGTTCAAATCTGGTTGAAGAAAGAAGTCCGGCATGACCAATAAAACGGACTAATTTTACAGCAAGGCTCTCATCATTCCTGATCAACGGGCTCCGCCTTTTTCTGTGCTGCTTTCTACTGTTTATGGAGGGGAGGGGTGTGGGGGTTGCCATGTAATAAACGCTAAATACGTGTATTTATTTTTGTCGTTAAATTTGACATTTCAGTTTTTTTTTAATTAAAGCATACCCGTTTGCCTCTACGACCAATTCAATTTGTCTTCCATGTCGAACAGTGAAAAAGCTGCCATAAGTTCAATGTAGATTACAATACGTTTTGTGATGTATTTGTCAGCCAAGTTAGTAAATAGGCAATATTTAAGGCAGCCCATCCACCACTGAACCTGCCTTCATAAATACATCGAACAATGCCACTTACGTAACCACGTCTTGCCACTGATTCTTTGGCAAGACCCTAAATTGGTTAATCAATTTAACTGCCTAAAGAAATAAGCCTCATGCAGAGAGCAGGTTTCTAATTACACTAGCTTCATACACTCCTCATTTCATGTTGTTTCTTCACAGCCCACAGGTGCCATCTGCCAAAATCTATATTTTTAGTGCCCATTTAAAAATGTGTGAAATGCATTGGTCACAGCTGCGGCTCCACTCCTAAAATGTATGACAAGTATTAAACAACGACAACAAAATTCCAGATCCCGGCATACGACTGACTCTTTTATTAACACATTTAGAAAACGATCTTGTGTGGGTAGATGCCATTGGACAGGCAGAAAGCATTGCGGAGGTATCCCTTCAGCTGAGGGACCTTGCCGATAAGGGGAAGGAGCTGCGAGTCCACAGCCTTCTGGTCCTCTTTCCTCTGCTCTGTAATCTGGTATTTCTGCAGAAAAAATAAATAAAAAATTAGTACAATGACGAACTGTTGAAAAAAATGAATGTAGTATTTGGGGAGAGTAGCTTGCCTCCTTCTCTGTGTCAAAGATCTCTCCCTCCTGGTGACGGGGCTTCCTCAGCCTTGTCTTCTTGAAGTATGCGTCAGTCACAGTCTTGGGGATCTTGACACTAGAAACATCAACCTTGGTGTTGGTGGCGATGACAAACTTCTGGTGGGCCCTACGCAGGGGGACTCTGTTCAGGGCAAGAGGACCTGAGGGCCGTGAAGAACACATTAAAATCAGATCATGGGACATTCAAGGTTGCAGTATGTCCCCAAAAGTGACATACATTCAAATATATGGTGAAACAGAATGATAAAGTCAGGCATCAATTGTACTTGCCGGTGACAAGGAGCAGACCACTTGAGAGCTGCTTCATGAACACGACGCGCTGAAAGAAAAAAGGAAAGAACGTTTTGACAAATTATAAACATAGTCTCTTTGGTTACCTGATAAAGCCAGAAATAGCTACGGTAGACTGCATATCACTATACCCAACAGCATGTACTCGCATTTAAAAGCTAACTAGACAAACCAAAATAAGTGAATATGGTCCATTAGCCACCACAAGTAAATACTAATTCAGCCAGGCTTTACTCACATGGGGTGTTAAACATCCAATAATTATCCAACATACTATTATTTCATCTGTGTGCTATAGAATGATATGTGGCAACATTGACAGTTTATCATACAGTACAACATCTAGTCAACAAGGGTATGCCGTTTACTGGGCACCAGTTGAGTTTAAGAAAAATTAAAAAAGCTGACTTCAGTTGGACTTGGGATGCATATTTAACATGCATTTTTAACATTTATGTGAAGCAATCAGTTCGATGATCAGTTATGGCAAGACCCACATCATAAACACCCCACCCCTGCATGAACAATGCATGAATCCATACCTTTCCGCGGTGGCGACCAGTGAGGAGAATGACCACGGTTCCAGGGGTGATGGACTTGCGCAGGTTCCTCTTGTGCTGGCTGAAGGGCTTAATCCCATGGCTCTTCAGTTTGCGGGGCACATCCTCTGTTGGGTAGTAGCGGGGCTAGGATGCAAACAGAACAAGTTGACAACAATTAGGGAACATGACAAACCATCTTTGTCTAACATTAAATGTTATTGGCAAAGGGCATCACATTACAAGCTTACAGACCCGACATTACAATTAAACATTCCCATGTCATGGCCACTATTTTAGGCATTACACCTGCAATCATCTCGCAAAAAACATTACTCACCATTTTACGCAGTTTGACAACGCGAGTTCCTCCATTCTTGTCACCTCCAACAGTCTTTGTGATGGTGGCGCGGGGCTTTTCCTTCAGTTTCTTCTCAATCTGTAGTTTTAATTTAGAACAAGGTTTACTTTTAGACTTTATGGTAAACTCCAAACACATTGCAAAGTGAAAAACGTGTGGACATGCTCATCTATGCTGACCTTGGTCTCGACGGTCTTGATCTTCCTCTTGTACATAGCTCTCCTGGTGTTCATGGCAGAACGGGAGAACCGACCGATCCCCCGGGCCAGAGCCGGGTTCCGGCTTGAGTGCCTCTTGGGTCCCGTCTTGGCGGCCTTTTTGTCTCCCTCTGCCATCTACAAGGTAAGGTAAATAAAACATAAATGCCAAGAATGTGTATAGAAAAAGTAGCATGCTCGTTGAAGATGATCAGACCCAGTTCATAAACATGACATTACGTGTTATGAGTTGGCCATCAATCTGCCAACTCCCGACAGGAGCACAGGTAATAGAGCAAAAAGCGTATTGTGTACCAACTAGGACAGAGTAGATTGTGAGGCAGGCATGACAACTGGCTATCCATTAGCATAGAGTAGGGTATCGCCTCCGTTACAAACACAACATACAATACGACAAGTTACATACAACGTACGATATAAAAATGAAAATTCGTTAGATCACTCAAAGATATGTTACCAAATAGACGGCAAACACTAGCATTCAGCTAACATTTAACGGTGCAATGCGTCCAGAATGCATGACGTGCCGGTGGGCTTTGACTGCCAACATCCATAACCGTTTATTACGACTAATGGTAAATAAAACCATCCAATATTCATACGAGTGTATGGTCTATAAATATATATACATTGCTTGATGTGTAAAAACTAGTATGTACATTTAATAACACAGATGTTGGAAGATTATATTCCAGACTTGGGACAGTGAGAAGGTTTCCTTACCGTAGCTAAGAAAAAAGACCGACTTCCGGGGAAGTGACGTATATAACCCGTGCGACGCTAAAGTCGTTTCCAACGGGAGCATGGTCGTTGTAGTCCAACATATAGCAACAAAACTTCAACAAAAATATTTTTGATCCGTTGGTATATTTTAGGTTGACTGTGTGTGGGCGCGAGAGTGTGCATGTGCGTGAATTTAAACACATTCTTTTTTTTTATATAATAAAGGTTTTTTGACAATCAGTAAAAATCTGGTGCCAGATCATAAATCGATATATTTAATGTCTCTATACGTAATAGCACAGTCGAACTCTATTGATGTAGAAAATCAATGTTGGTACAATTAAACAAATACCATAAAAATAATAGAATAGTAAAACATGTCCCAATACCCTCACTGTCAACATAAGGAAATCCTAAAATGTTTAATCCCAATAAGACGTTATGTAATAAATCACTGGTGCAAATAATTTGACCAAAATTCATAAATTAAAAAACAATGTCAATACAAAAAAAGTGACAATTAAGCCAACAAGCAAGACATTGTTAAAATTGCAGCCACATTTATTTGAAAGTATCACATGGAAATACAAACGTAGTATTTTCTATGTATGGAGTGCATGGCAGAAACATATTTATTAAAGCCTATTGTTACAGACTTTATACATGTTGAAGCTTCTACCTCATTCTGTTGTGTATTGAAGGCACAGTCGACATACATGAGGTAGTAGTTAGTAGGTAGTACATATTATCTATGCATAATAAAGTAGCAATGACAACTGTAACATATTTCTCATGGATAACTTGATCTTTGAATCAAAATCATTATTACAAGTGGGTCATAAGGTATAGTTCTCTTCAATTTGTAGGATGATTTTAAATCCCATCAAAAAGTTGTTTTTATGGAGTGTTTTCAATGATGATTGCAATTCCTTGGCCTCCACCAATGCAAGCAGCTCCAATTGCATACTTGCCATTTCTTCGCCTGGAAGAGAAAATAAAACAGTATGTATTTCAAGTTTCAGCGTAGTTAGAACATACTTAAATGCATATCTATTCAAACACAGAAGTATGAAATACAAGCGTCACGGGCAACGCTACCTGAGCTCGTGGACCAGGTGGGCCGTGATACGCGCTCCAGAAGCACCCAGAGGATGTCCGATAGCAATAGCTCCACCGTTGACGTTACATTTCTCTTGGTCCAGTCCAAGGGCCTTAGCAACTGCCAGGCATTGTGGGGCAAATGCCTCGTTCACCTGTGCAAAGCAAAACCAAGCTTATAAAGACAGCCACCTCTCTGAAGAATACGTCAATACATCTCTACACAATGCATACAGGGTAGTAGTAACTATGGAAAGGATATAGGTTAAATGAGATGCACATCTTCAGATGTTTGTAAGAAAGGCACAGTATTGTAACACACCTCAATAATATCCATGTCACTGAGAGAAAG
The DNA here is from genome assembly GCA_025629765.1 of Eleginus gracilis. Taxonomy (NCBI): domain Eukaryota; kingdom Metazoa; phylum Chordata; class Actinopteri; order Gadiformes; family Gadidae; genus Eleginus; species Eleginus gracilis. The sequence goes on from JAOSLM010000143.1 coordinate 10,647,024, forward strand.
GCCAGCTTTTCTTAGGGCTTCTGTGATTGCTGGAACTGGGCCTGCAAAAATTATATGTAATATGACATTTTTAACAAAAAAGTCTTATTGAATTATGCCATTTTGCATTTCATGGGAATGGAATATCTATTCGGGAGACATATTTGACATCAGTGCTTAATCACAGTTACTCACCAATTCCCATGATACTTGGATCACAACCCGTAGCATGATAAGCCACTATTCTGGCCAGTGGAGTCAGTTTGTGTTCTTTTAATGCGTCTTCGCTGGCAATCACCAAAGCAGCTGCTCCATCAGATACACCCTGAGGAGGAGAAATATAAACAGTTATAAAACTGTATTGTGAATACAATAGTTTTTATTCCAGGTATGCCCATATTTCTTTCCCATTAAACATCTGGTAAATCAGTGTTGATTCATTATAATGGGCTCCATCGTGCAAGTCTCTTTTATCCTTGAAATAGACAATTTTACAATATAGAGAAATAATATCAATAATTGAATTAATTAGAAATATTTTCGTTATTTTTTTTATAGTGTCTCTTTTTACATTACATCATATTTAATATAATATAAAACATACTGTGAAGCATTAGCAGCATTGATAACTTTTTATTTTTACTGTATTTTACTGGGTCACGGGGCATTCTTTGCTCTGACTGCATGTGTTTTATAATATCTATATATTTGTATATGAGGGGATCCTTGAAAAAGTTTTGATTGAAAATTAAGTGGTACACCTAAAGGCAAAGGTTCGGAACCACTTCATTATATTATATAATCACATCACTATCACGGCTACTGTAGCGTTCTAACTCACAGATGCATTAGCTGCAGTGACCGTCCCTCCCTTCTTGAAGACTGGCTGAAGTTTGGCCAACTGTTCCAGTGTAGTCTGTGGACGAGGGTGCTCATCATGAGTCATTGACACCTTACCCTTCCTAGCCTTCACGTCGATGGGAGCAATTTCTGCTGTAAAGTGTCCGGCCTCATGAGCTGCAGTAAAACAAGAATTGAAGTTAACTTCCCAACAGTGACAATCCAATGACAAACTGTGTTCCATGGACTTAATGTGCACACGTTAGATGACATCCAAAACACACACTGAGTAATGAAAGATGAAGATAAAGTTAATGTTTCCTTCGCACCGGCTTTCCACTTTTGCTGGGACTGGTATGCAAACAGATCACATTCCTCCCGGTTGAGCTGGTACTTCTCTGCCAGGTTTTCTGCTGTGATACCCATAGGGAGCTTGATATGGAGGTCTGTCAACCCGGCCCACAATGTGTCCTCTAGCTTTAAGGTGAAATTGAAAGTTGAAGAAAATTAAAAAGGTACAGTGATTGAGATGCGCATTTTGCAAAAAAATGGATATTTTTCTGTAAACTGTGGTGAAAAGAAAGAAAAACACACCTTGAGGTGAACCCCAAACTTGGTTCCAAAGCGTATGTTGCGGACAGCATAGGGTGCCTGGCTCATGCTCTCAGAGCCTCCGCACAAGACAACCTCAGACTCTTTCAAACAGATTTCCTACAAAACAACCATATTGTTCAATATGAATGCTAATTCTACGCTTTTTTAACTTGCATGATCAATTATTTTGACAAATGTGTAATGAAATAGTTTAGTATCAAAGTAGTAACAAGGGCTGTATACATACTTAAATTTTTGCCAAGAGTGGAGACATTAATACATAGTCATCAATGCTTAAACAGTGAAACTGGTCCACTGTTGAGATGCTAAATACGTTTAACAGTTGGTACAATGAACCTACTCAACAGATATTGGTATAATTCATGATACCAGCATGGATGATATCAAGGTCCGCTGTCAAGCAATAAATTAAACAAGTTCTTACTTGGGCACCATTGATGATTGACTGAAAGCCAGATCCACACAGGCGGTTCACAGTGAGAGCTGGTACAGGGATAGGGACGCCAGCCCTCAGTCCCACATGTCGTGCAATGTAAGCCGCATCGGCTGAGCTCTGTATCAAAGAAAAACAAAGGGGATGTATTGGCTGAATTGGAAATAAACTGAATATGAAGACAGGGTAAAAGGTATTTGACTCCCATCTGAAAGGTACTGGACTAAACTCTGTCCACAGCTCTGCCTGGAGGCATCCTTGATGAAGATGCCTAACCCATACCTGGTCCTTAATCGATCGGAATTAACTTATTCAGATAATAGCACGCAATATGGAAAAACATGCCAGAATAAGATATATTTTGAAAGTATCCAACTGAAAAAATCCCACCCCTTCCTTCAAGGTTAGGGTTAATCAGTAAGTGCTAGACAGAGATCACTATTTTCAGATCTAGAATGTACGCTATATATAGCTTAGTGGTCAGGTTTACCTGCATGACATTACCGAAGATTACACTGTTTACAAGTTCTGGTGCCACCCCCCCTGCTGCCAGGGCCGCCTTGGCAGCATGTTCAGCTAGATCTGTGGCACTGTGGTCCTTCAGAACACCACCGTACGCCCCAAATGGAGTGCGCTTGCCAGCAACAATAAATACACCTGGAGAGACACAACAGTAGATATAAGGCACTTATCGAGGTGCAAAAGTTTACCATGAATATTACATTAATGGTATTAACATATACAATTATTATTTAAAAAACCTCATTTGATAAGTAATTGATAAGTAATCAAAGTCAAGAGGTGAAACATGACTAAAACGTTCCTGATACAGATTCACCTTTCCCCTATTTCTCTTAGTAAATGAAAATGCAGTTATATTACAAATAAGTGAATTAAATATTAAACCCCAACATACATTTTCAAGCTATATCGATTCCGATTATTTTTATGAATCCATGTAGAAGGTTATGTTGCATTGTTGCATAAGTAGCATAGAAGTAGCATTGAAACTTGTATGCAAATAAATACATCACAATAAATAGATTCGCATTTGAAGTTTACTCTGGCATGTTTATTTACCTCTTAGAAGCGCCATGGCATACAGTACAATACGAAAATTGAACAGAAATAATGCCTGGTGTCACTTTCAACCAGCTTCCAACCCGTCGAACACTGGCAATGGTCAGATTCAGCGCTCACCTTTCCCCTCAATACTCCGAGTAATTTGTGTTTCGTAGAGTAACATTCGAGCAAGACTTTCGTCAGCCAATCCTAATATGCGTTGGAAAATAATTAAAATAAAGGATGTAGAAATATATTTTATCGTTCTCCACGCAAATTATACAAAACATCTTGGGTGTCTAAGATTTATTTGTGGAAAAAATAATTACTCGAAAGGAGCAATATGAAATAAGTCCAAGCGAAACTGAGTTCCTGACGTCATATTTCTGCGCTCATTCTGCACTTCTCCAGCCGTCAAGGATAAACGGATAGAGGAGTTTAGCAATACACGTAAATGTATTTTCTTCTTCTTGTAGTTTCCGACTACGAATTTAATGTAACTAGCTAAAAAAATAAACATGTCTCTTATTGTATCACGTTGTATGGTTAGGAAGCTATGTCGACAGACCCATGTGCCTCGGTGAGTTTATCAATGTTGATTGACTGTTAAACTGGTTTACTTGTCACTGTCATTCCGTACATCTTAACAATCAACATATTATCATTGTCCTGTGCAGCCTCCATTCGTATAGTTCAACGTTTATGTAAAAAACATGATCTTCTGTTGAAACTGCTATATGGAGCTTGAGTGTTTTTAATTAATTGCAACACCGTTTGTTTGACAGTATTTTTGTGGAAGAACATTGTCTTACCAGGCAAAGCCCATGGTCGAACGCTGTGCTGACGCTTCACACATCTGCCCCTTTAAGGTATGTTTACTGAATTCAGGATGTACTGTATTGAGGTCATTGCCTCGTGAAGGTAAACATGGATCTATACTTTGTTTCAGGGCGGAACCAAAAAAAAAGAAAAAGGTAGACCCCAAAAGAGAGCATGTAGCAAGAGAGAGACTGAAGAAGAGACTTAAGAAGCTGGAGAAAGTTCCACCTGAACTCATCCCCATAGAAGATTTCATCACTCCAACCAAGTGTCTGGATGAAGCAAGGTACATATTTGTGACCGTATCCAATACAAAATCAATTGAATGCATGTTCTACATAGAGCTACAGCACCTCAAGTGAGTCAATAAAATCGATTCTAACTTTTTGTTTAACTTCATTACAAAGAGGACGCTCGGAGCCCAGGCTGTCATTCGAGGAGAGTGAACGCAGAGCGCTGCTGTTGAAGGAGTGGTCTCGTTTCAAGCATGTAATTGTTAACACATTTTTACCGTGATACAAATAATTCAAACACATGACCATGCACAGAACATTGACTATTCATTCAGCCTGGTTCATGATTGTATATCTTGCAGGCGCAGCATACGGCTGAGATGGAGGCTATAAACCTAGCCCTGGAAGCCCAAAGAGAAGCTCTGGAGGAACTAAAGATTGAGTCTGAGGAGCTGTACAAGGCAGCTATTAAACCAGATTCACTCGTCTTTCCCTTCAGTCACGAGGGACCCTGCTACACACCACCCAAGCCCAAATACAATGCTCCGGATGGCAAATACCATGATATCACCAAAGTCTACACTCAGTGATGAATGCACGTTTGCTGGGGCGTCAGTGTGTGTTTCTACGCCTAGCCCCTCTAGTCAGGAAAGCATCAATGAGATGACATCATCTTTTGTTCTAAGTGTATATAATGTTGCAACATCTTTCCCGACTTCCAATGCCTGTATAAAATGTGACTCCTAACTCAATAAATTGTTTATACAATTGTGATGGTGAATTGCATCCTACCTATTCATGTAACTAGTTTCTTGCAAGTGTCATGGAATGTAATTTTGAAGTCAGTTGTGTCAAATGCATTACAATTTTTAAAGATGACAAGTGAAGAGTTAATTTTGAGGTAAAATATGCTTTTATTTTATATGAAGTTAGTTTAATATTTAAAACCTCCACATAGCTCAAAGGGTTACCCTGGGTGGTGGTAGTCATACTTTATAAATATTATAGTAGAGGTCTACACAGAGGAATATCTGACATGTATTCTGGCCACAATAGTGGAAATACATTTTCACAAATGTTCAAGAATCCTGTGGCCTTTCCTGGTTGAGAGGCATATGCCAGTCCTTGGGAGGGACTCTTCGTAGTTCCCAAACTGGAGTAAACTTCTTCTGCTCTGCCAACCTGCTCCTTTCACTGCTCTGTAGTGCCTCCTGTAAAAGAAAGTCATGAACATAATTGCAACCAGTATTTGCTTGTGGTACTCAAGATACACTGAACCAATTACTCAAAGTAGTGATATGATTGATGCAAAGGACAAGTTTACCTTGGCTCCTTGGTCCTTGCATTTCTCCCATGTTGTGCACATGTCGTAGTCCTCCTTCCACTGTGGGCAGGACGGTGATGTACCATGGGCATAGTAGTGTTGAAAACGGTTCCTCAAGCTTTTACAGTGTTTAAACTCACTCCAGTATTCACTACAGCTACGTGGTGGCTGTAGTGAAACAAAAGCAGAAAAATATGTTTGGCTAATAGCGTCATAAAGTAGCCACTGTAGGCACAATTAAGTAATAATAACAATACAATATACATGGTTTTCTGTAGGCTTGCATTCAATAAGGGTCAATAAGCGTGCATGGCCATTAATTAGGCCCAACTCTATTCCAAGATTGTAAGTACAATAACAGGAAAGGACTACATTAAACCAGTGTCCCCTGTCCGTGTTGTTGACAGAATTGCAAAGGTTTTGTTAGCTAGCGGGTAAGCCGGTCATACTGCACATATCTAACGAACTAGTTGGCTTTACATCGCCTTTTTGTAGACGAATAACTATTGACGGAAACATTACTCAATTACACAATACATTTGTATTAGATTGAATGCATACTCTCCATAGAACTCCATCATTTTTCTCCATTTCTTTATGTAGTCAGCAAGAAGGGAACTTGTCGACATGGGACGTCACTTGCAGGGCGCGCCCCCCCCCCCCCCCCCGACGTGAACAGAAGGGATGTACATACAATCTGCAACAGCTGTATATCATTTGTGTTTAAACGTCTTAAGTCATTGTATCATTCCTTATCACGTGCGAGTCGGAAGGGAAAGATTAGCACTGTGTAAAGCATCATTCAAATATAAATGCATTATTAACAGTAGGCTTCTCACTCCGCAAACCAATATATATATATATATATAAAAATAAAATAAAACGTACACACATTTTATATTGAATAATATCTTTATTTTGTCTATAAATAAACAAAAAAGAAACGCTTTTACATAAAGGAATGAAATCTCACAATGTTAACTCAAAAGTCCCGTACAGCTTTAAATACTGTATTTATAGTTTGGTCTCTTGCTCTAAAAGCAGTCAGGTGGTTGAAGAGCCATTGTCCAGGGTTTCAAAAAGATCAAAAACACAGAAAAATAAACCCCTTTCAATTATTATTTGAATCCAGATTTTTACTTTGTGAAGGCCAGGTTATTTAATATCTCTGGTAAATAAAAACAGTATTAACTGCTGTTAGCAGTACTTTAATTGTGTTTACAAATTCATGTTCAGTAATTTGTCATAATTCAACTTTGTTGCAAACCTGCCATTGATAAAAATAAAATAAAAAGGACAGAAAATGCATATCCGTTGCCTCAAAATACCACTTTTAATTGTTTGAGTGTAGGTGTTGTGCGCTTGCACACAAAATCCAGTTCCATATTTTAAAATTAAATGTTCACGGCTTCCTGCCCTTTTTGCGCAGCGACTTTCCCTCTCCAGAGAAGGCAATAAATCTGCTCAGAGCATCCTCCTGTAAGGAATGTGAAACAACATCATCGTATGCATGAGTACATTTCAATGACACAGCTTTTATGAATTACAAATGTGTTGATACAGAACAGAAAAATCAAACAAATGGATTAATTGGAGCTTTACTAATGTGCTAGTCAACAGAGAGGAACAGACAGAAATCCTTCTTACATCATCTGTCAGTTTCTTAGGCAGTGGTCTTGAGTTTCTGATGAAGGTGATCTTTCCAACTTTGTACTCGTAGTTAGGAATGCCTCTGTTGGGAGACGGGAAATGTATTTCCGGTCGTAATTCATCATTTTTATTTTTCAAATGAAACAAATGATACTTATAGCATTAAAGCATAAACCAAGCCTTATGTCTGACCTTTTGATGTCATTTGGATCAATGGGGACCGGGCTGGGCTCAATACCCTTCTTTTTGCCATCCAAGCGATTACCAGATCCAGTGAAAGCCTATAGTCAAGGGAAAATAGAGTATAGGTTAGACTTGCAATGTTGTGGCATATTTGTGGAAATACATATTGGCCAATACAACACACACACCACTACCACTGTCGATACTCACTCTGAACCCCAGGTCCATGTCAGCATAGCTGTTTGGATCCCCTTCCTCCTCCTGCAAGGCAACACGAGAGCACAAGTCTTGTAGTGAGTGATGGAAACGCGTATAGAATAGACGTGCACATAAAAGGTCCCACCGGTTCCCTACCACAGGCTCCTCGTGGTGCTGAGGCCTTCTTTCTGGCTCTTTGTAACCCAAAGGAGCGTCAAAGTCCACCTATACAACATCAAGAGTTACAGTTGAGCTACAGCCATACTCAAGTGTGTACACACAGAGACAGAGACATAATTACTTATTAATAATAATATATTTGTGTAAAGGCCAACAAATAGATGGTCTTACATTCATATCGCACTCAATGATTGACACAGCTTTATCTGGCTTTGTCTCCATAACCCGCAACTCATAGATCTGAAAAATAAAGCAATACGTTTTACTACCCTTGCATGGTGGTCTTTTTACCATTATTACAGGGGTGAACATTATTAAAAGGATATATAAAAAAAAAAAAAATTACTTTTTCATTGTAGTTAATGGCAATGACATCCCCGGTTGTCAAGCAGGCAAAGTTTCGCAAGGCGTTTTCTAACCTGTAACACAAATAGATATGCTTAACACTTGCATGTTGTAGATGTTAACAACCTATTTTAGCATTACTAGATCGTTAATGTCACTATTCTCATACACTGCTTTGGGGTTTGTAATATCCAGGAAGTCTGGGCTCTGTGGCTGGAACTTGGAATAGGTGGCAACCATCAGGTTAACACTTTCCACTTGGACCAGACCTCCCTCCTCCAGTAGGAGATTCTGCATCATCTGCAGAAACAAGCGGAATAAACACCATAAAGTCACTGACCAACCGAACATATGGAATACATTTTTCACAAAAGCAGCCTTGTGGATCCACATCCAACTAAAATACCTCCCCCTAGCGCTAATTTAGTTTGAAAGTTGGTTTCAATAGTATCGAGGCCAGATGAAAACTGAAACTTGCAAGATCAGGATTATCTGACCAGGCTAGAGCGAGGCAGCTATGAGTTTTATTTGGTCCAATGAGCCGACAATTCTATCCCATCCAAAGTCCTTCGAACCTTCACTTCAGACCGGTTGCTATTTCTTACCCAGTGTGGGAGGTAGCAGATTCCCTCATCCGCCACAAACTCCAGAACACCACAATGTGTCATTCGGTCAGAGTTTTTGTTCGTTAACTTGAACAACATGGGGTAGGTGATGTTAAGCCTACCTGTATGGGACAGGAAACAGGCAAAACCCTTAGGACATTCCTAAATAAATGTGATGCTATTATGTCAAAGGAGTGTATAGAAGATGGACTTACTTAGTTGATCAAGAGCTGATGGTGGCATTATAACTAAGGGAAAAAAGTTTAATTGATTATTGCACATTCTTGAAAAATGTCCATGTTGAATAGGTATGAGGTATACTGTCTTACTTTTGCCCCCTTTCTCAACGTCGGATCTGTCATTGGGACCTGCCAGCATTGACACAGAGTAACAGCGGTACTGAGTGGAGAACCGATTCTGCAATCCCCGTTGCATCGGGTGGTCGAATACGTTGAAGGAAAACTGTCAATAAGAGAACAAATATGTTAATACTCATGGTAAAGAAAATCACAGTGTACCTGGATGTGAACAAGGTACATCGTTGGGTAGGGCACATAATATTAGGTTATGTATTTATCATGACAGGGCATCTTTTAGTGAAACAGATTGAATAGCCACTTCTGCTCATGTCCAGCGCTGGGATCTCCAATGTTCAGACTCTCCAGTGTTTAAAGATGTCATATTGACGGGTACTTACCATTTTGGTCGGACTGGGTTGAGATACCCTCAAGTAAAGATGTTTTGTTGGGTCCAAATATGAAACAACACAGAGTCAGAGTCGGACCAATATACAATTGTTGTTTTCCGTTCCACCCGGAAGTGAACGGCAACCAAAAGTGACGACATCAACTAAAATCCAATCGGTTGCTCCGACACGTGATATAGTATAGGTCACAGAAAATAATATAATCTTTAAAGAGCTCTGGTATATTTATACCAAACACACAGGTATAGTCAATCGAATTAGCCTAAAAATAGAAATACATTACGTAAATACATTGGTAATATAATAGTAGATCTAAAATGTTTTCAATTACAATACCATCTATATAATATACAATAGCTATAGTAATGCCAATAATATTAACACATTTCTCCCTTTAAGAAAGTTTTGATATTTTTTTTGTAAAAAAAAAAGAGCATAATTCTTGACTGTGCCTAAAGTACTATATGCAGATGCTAGTACATTTGATGCACATAGGCCTTCCTTCCTTGCCAATAGCGTCTCTTTCCATTTTGGCAAAAATTAATCGAATAAATTGACTAAGGTATTGGTATATTTAGAGAGGTCTTCTTTAACAATTGTTTAATAATGCAAATGCTTGACACACAAAAATCCATCCCAATCTTACTCAAAGCCACATTTTTATTGGGTCTTACAAAGACCGAATCTGATAGGCTTGACAACAGTTAGAATACATAATAGGGATAAAACATTTCATTTGTACAATTCAGATATATAAAAGGTGAAACTTTAAGAGGAAGTTGTAAAAGGAGTAGGAGAAACACTTGATGAATGGCAACAGGATCTGGAATTCATTATGACTTGGGGGTGTCATGTCTCTTGGTGACTGGTCAGAAGTCTCTGAAATGAATCATCCTCAGCTGTCTTCCTGAATGGGGTGATCTATTCCTTTATACAGGTGGCCAACTTTTAGCCACTTCCTGATGTACGGATTCAGGTAGCCACTGGCAGTACGCAGATAGGAGGACTTAAAGGAAAGAGAGGACAGGACAAAAAAAGCAGGATTAGATGGCATCTTATCAAGCAGGGCAGGTATGTGTGTATGTACATAATGATGTACTTTTTCTTTTGACCGTACATTTTTCTTTCTCCTTCCAAACTGCCAAAAGGGCATCTCGGCAGTCAACTTTCTCAGACGCCAGCTCTACCAGCAAAGCCTCAGTCCTTGGCTGCAGTCTGTAGAAGCATAGCAAGAGTAGTCAGATTTTGTTTTATTATCAAGAGGCCGCAAGTAATGGCCATGATAATTCAACAGCATTTTGAAACCTACTTCGCCCATGTCTTCATCATGATTGAAGGGTTTGAGAGAAGTCCGCTGCAGTTTTTCTTCAGCTTGAGACACACCTACAAAACACATAGGACGCAAGGTTATTAAAGGTGCTCAAGCAGGAAAGCACTGGACATTGGAGATGAGCCGGATGTGCTGCAGTACCTCTCCCTCGAGGAGGAACTTGGCAAAAAGCTTGTATCGGTCTAGGCCTTCTGGGTAGGCTTTCTCCACTGCAGGCAGCGGCCATGCCACACGGTCTGCAAAGGATAGCAGAGTTGATGGAGAGGCAGACAGGGTTACGTTAAACCAGCGTTTCTCCACCGCGGGGACAGGACCCCAATTTGGGGCTGCCTGATATGCATATATAGGGTCGCCTAACATGCTTTTGGGATAGCGGGAGTTTTATGAAAAACAACGTTAAAGGTTTGAAAGTTGAAATCTTCTTATCACTTAGTGTGGCGCAATGTTCATACTGGAGCGTTGATATTAACAACAGATGTGGATTTGTTAAAAGGGTGTAGGTGGAGGCAAATGCACAAAACAATACATGGGTGAGGACATCTCTTCTCAGTCCAAAAAAGGGTCTGTTTTGGTCTCAAAAAAGTTGGGTACCACTGTTAAGGTATAGGACTGGATGGAGAGAAAGGTGACCTACAGAACGTGCTGGTGCAGTGGCATCTGATGGTGCCTGTGGAGGGACAAAGCCACGGAGCCGGGGTCTCCAGGGGAGGTCCATAATGGCAGTACTGGGGCAGCAGCTTGGGGATCCACTCCGGCTCCACCGCTGACACGACTGAGGAAGACAAGCAGATTCACTTTGAATTCAGCATAATGGTTACACATTTTGGTGTGTATCACCATACAAGTCCCCCTCTGTTACTCTACAGCAGAGAGCTCTAGAGCATTGGTTCTCAAACTATAGTTTATTTTTATATATTTTTCCTCTGCGTACCACGGAGAGGTACGCAGAAGAAAGGGATTGTACTCCCGGAGCTGAGCTGCCGGACTGCCGCCAAGCTATTTTCCTAAAAGCTATTTCCAGCAAACAGCTTCAAAAACATTTTCTGGAACTCGTATACTATGTTTACTTGCTGGGAAAACACCATAATATGTCTCCTTTAAAAACAATACTATCAAAATACTAGTACATTTACCATGAGATCATGTTCTTACTTGGTGTGTGTGTATGTGTATGTGTTTCCGTGTGTCTGTTCTAGTGCTACCACTTTGTACAGCTGACAATAAATAAATATGCCTCCTACATGAGATGTGCGTAGCTGAATAGGGTGGCAGGCCTACGCTACTGTATTTTGTTATATTTTATAACATCTGTCATAATGGTGGTACTTGGGGAGACAAATATATTCTGTGGTGGTACGCGGTATAAACAGTTTGAGAACCACTGCTCTAGAGTCTAGACAACACCACCACAATAGACGGCGGTATGATCTTCATCCACATTTACCTCTCATGTACATTTTGGTGGTCTCCATGACCTCCTGGTAGACTAAGAACTCAGGTGGTTTTTTGAACAAGGCAGAGCTGGGGTGGATGAACACTGGGTCATCCAGAAGAGGTGTCTGGAAATGGAAATAAAAAGCTGATTCGTTTATAACCCATGAATAGGCATATAACCAGGTTTGCATCAAATGTTCAGTATGCCAAATGTCCTTCTCTCCTCAAGCTCTTGGTCAAATGGAAAGGATTGACATGTTAAGCTGATGGAAAGTGAAAAAAAGGAGTGAAAAGGTAAAATGTCTCAAGATACCCAATGTATTGTCCTTGTACTTGCCTTGTATCCATTCTTCCATTTTGGATCCAGTATTTCCTCTTCTCGTATGCGTCTTGCGAGATGATCCCCCAGTCCAGCCAGCAATATCTGACGCAAACAAATCACCTGGCTTTCTGTTGGAGGCGCCATCTTGGAATCCACAAACACGCCCACCTCGGAACACACTGCGTTCACTGGTAATATAATATAAAAACAACAACTGTTACATAAGTGTAAAAGTATAGTGTGCGTGCATCGGCATAGTGTGCGCGCGCGTGCGTGCGTGTACAGTGTGGGTGTGTACCTGCGTTGGTGAGTTGTCCTCTGAGTCTCCGGATCTCTACCATGGCTTTATACCTCAGGCCATTCGTCTCACAGAACTGGGGCGTACAGCCAGCATACTCACACGCCCCTACGGCACCTACACACACAAGCTTATATGAAGTTACATATTCATTTAATGCAACAATCATACAACGATAAACTACAAAATGAACTTTGAACAGCATGAGATTATCGACGTGACTGTAAATATTGGGTACCCAGCAGGACCATGAGGTCCCCAAGCTGCAGTGAAGGGCCCTGGCCCGCCCACAGCCTCCTCATCTGCATCAGGCGAGCTTTGTTCTGGGCCAGCTTCGAACTCTCGTCCTCAGTCGCTGCAGGCCTGAAGAGGCAAGAGGAGAATGGTGATACCCCGATTAAACCCAACAAACCATGACATTTAAAACAAAAAATATTTGACGTGCAGCTGCCTACCTTTCAAGGTCTTCGAATATCTCCCGGACCGTCATGGATGCCACCACGGCAATGACATATGGCAGGCAGTCCTGCTGCCTCCCTAGGGCTAGCATTTTGGCAAAGCGCGGAGCCACAGGGAACGAAGCCATTGCCCTACCCAGCGGGGTGACGGGGCAACTCAACTTGGCTCGCTCTATGTCTTGGACCCTTGGAAATGGAAAATGTTGAAAGAGGGTCAAACAATGTGATAATGATATTGTGTAAGCAAAATGAACAATATATGTTATATAAACCAATACAACCCTGCCTCGTCGCCTATACGAGAGTCAGACTATTAGGGGCTGGCATTCTCCATCAGCGTACGTTTCTTTGGCGATTTCAATGCGAGTAGAGGGAGAGAAAGTGAGGAAACAAATGAAGAGAGAGACTGGTACCTTCCAGTGCGAGGCGGTTCCTCCAGAGCTCCCAGCGAGACCAACAGCTGCTCTGCTGCCATAAGGGCCTCACCAGAGGGAGCGGTGGGGAAGGGGAAGTTCACCACCTGAAATACACACGCAGATATTCATTACAATACACAAGGAAGATCTCTCTGTTGCAAGCCTGGCTTGGATTCTTCTTCTTCACTGACCTTATCAATGTTGAGGTCCTTCATCTGTAGAACCAGGTCTTCAACAGGCCTGCGGGTGATTTCTGCCTCAGAGAACTCGCTGAAGTCCCCAAACACTGCGGATGAGAACAGCCTACAAAAACAACAAGAAAAACCAACTGTTGTTGCACATTCACCCGTGTCAATAAGCCAGCTGCTGAAGAGAAAGACTCTCAGAAGCATGAGGCGGGACTCATAACCTCAACACCTTAGTGTCTGACCTATAGCAGTGGCCCGGCTCCGTGCGGCCAGCTCTGCCGGCCCTCTGATTGGCTGAGGCCTGGGAGGTCCATGACACCTTGAAGGCGGAGACCCCGGTGACGCGGTCGTAGTAGCGCTTCTTGACCCGTCCACAGTCCACAACGTACTTGATCCCAGGGATGGTGAGGGAGGTCTCGGCCACGTTGGTGGCCACCACACAGAGGCGGGTTCCAGCCGGAGAGGGCTGGAACACCTGTACAGGTAGAAATTAAGCAATAGGCAATGAGAGGCTGTGGTTTCAAATGGTTGCCAAGCAACACAGGCTAGCATACTATGAGAGCGGCGGCAAGTTCATTATAAAAAAATGTACAGATTATTTTACAACGTCTTTGAGCCAATCAGAATCAAGGACCAGAAATTATTGTAACAATTAATAAATAACCCACAATGTGGAAACATAATTCCTAGCAGTAGTCCCTTGTCTAGCACTATTATATTTGTGTTACTCATGTAGTCGCAAAATGTGTTTGGATACAAGAAAGGTCAGCAAAGCTCATATTTGAATTAGGTAGATACATCATCAGCGGCTTTATCAGTGTATCACATTATATTGGCTTTATAGACAGGAGTTATATTTCTCCATGTAGCTTATCTGGTTTTCTTTCTCGTTTTGTAATTAAGTGTTCAGGACAACCTGCTTACCTTTGCCTGCTGCTCGGGGGCTAGGAGTGAGTAGAGGGGCAGGACATAGAGGGGAATGGATGGATCCGCCTTCTCATCTACAGAAACACAACACGGACAAGGCACAACCTCAATTCATATAATAAACAGAAACAGAAATATTACAACTAATACACATATGAATCATTCATTCTGAAGGTGGGTCCTTTTGGACGCGTCGAGTCCACGGGGGGTCTTACCCGGGTCTCCCTCGTCCTCCCCCAGGTCCAGCTCACAGCCCTCGTAGCCGCACTCGTCGTCGTCGACCCCCGCCAGCCGGTCCTCGTCGCCCTCGTCCACGGGCAAGGCGGAGTAGTTGTCCAGGTGGATCCGCGGCAGGGCCTGGGCACCGGGGAGGAAAACGCACGCAGTGTGTTGGGAGTCCATCCGCGATAACAGGGGCCACCGTCACTGTTCACGTTGATATGTGGTGACTGAATGCGACATGAACTCCTGTGCAGATCGTTACGGGGCGGGTAGAGCACGGGGGATCGGGCTCAAGGATACCTATTGGTACGGTTTTGTAACTCCTATCCTCACCCCCCCCCAATAACGCGTTATTCTTGATGAAAAGGACAATGAGTTTTATGGTCTTACCACAGCCTGCTTCTGCTTGTCCTTCTTAAACCTCCTAGTATCCTTGAAGGTGTCCTCCTCCTCACCTGACCAAAGCAATAGTCTGATTAGAGGCGTTCTGGTTATGAACAAGACGGATTGAGTG
>JAOSLM010000143.1:10713937-10729974 GCA_025629765.1 Eleginus gracilis
AATTATATTTTTCTATAATCTCCCTGCTTCTGAAATCTCCGCCCAAAATAACGGGATGGGAAGGGGGAATGGCTGTTTCAGAAGGGGGATGATTTTGACCATTTTAATTCCAAAGGGGGATGCCAACCCCCCTCATCCCCCCTCAACTCGAGTGCTGCTTCTAACCATCTCCCTAAAGCCTCCAATATAGTTACATAAATTGTTCATTCGGGAATGCAGGGAGTCAATAGAAATAAATGAGAATCTTTCTTTTATAAATGGATGTATCATATGAATATCATAATGACATTTATACAGTGTGGTCCATAAAACCTTTATAAATTCCATTGTACAGTCTACAGCGACAATAAACTGAAATTATGTCACAGACAATTATCCAGTTTGATTATATCATTCTCCTGAATTTGTATCAGGCATTCAACACATATGACGCACACACACAAACAAACAGAATGCTGATGATAACAAATAGCTCCCCTCGCTTCAAAACAATGACGCTATCAGCATGTTCCCTCTTCTCTGTGGCGGACAGAGTTCAGCCTTTCCTGTTCAGCAACTCAAGCGTCCAGTGCACTGAGGGTCACGACTAAATCCTGATCCAGGGGTGATAAGGTCCTTAATTAGGCCGGATCCCACCCTTCCAGCTCTGCACCAGGCTCACATCAGCACCAGGAAGCCTACATGGCCTACATTCTCCTCCTATGTGGACACAGATTCACCTTTGGCCCACATCGAAAGACAGAGCTCAAGGGAAACATTTAAGCCCACGTCTTAGTAAATACAATCACTTGGCTTATGAGTTGCAGTACCTGAAGTAGTACTAGTAATGGTAGTGGGAGCAGTAGTAGTAAGTTCAAAAGCTTAAAGTCTAATTGGAGTAAACAATATTACTTGCAAGAGAAGGAGAAGAATTGTATGCGTGTGTGTTAGTGCGCGTGTATGTCTGTATGACTCACTGTCAACCCATCAACTTCCATTATTAAAATGGATGTAGAAAAAAACGTAGTTGAACACTAAGCCATAATGTCCTTTAAGTGCTGAAGATTTTGATCGTTGAATGGTTTCTGTGGCAGCTAGAATGCAGAAATAGAAGACCAAAAAATGAGCGGAAAAATAACATTTCAACATCTATGAATGCTGATAGCGCATTCACACTAATAACAAGAATGTAGAGAATAGATTATATATTACTACTCTAGGCTAGGTAAAACAGGCATGTCACTCATTCTATCCTTCAGTTGTAGCCTACCTTCATCCCACACAGAAGACAATTAATATAAGAAACGGCACAGGTAGATTCCCTATTCATGACAATGAAATCAAAAGGAGCAGTAAGCCAAAGAACAAAACATACCAATAGCTATATGTACAAAAGTCCAGCACACCTCAATGATCTGAAGACAAAGGTGGATTTTATTTAGGCCTGGAAAAAAAAAACTGCGCATTTGTTGAATGTCAGAGAAAATGGGGTAATGCAAATCAATTCTCATGGATTTAGCAGAAAAACAATGTGACTGAAAAGAGATCTGTAATTTCTGTCCAAGCTAGAGCAAGGTTGAGATGATGGATCATTAAATCACATAAAACAAAGATGTCTCAGTCTTAGTTTATTTAAATGTAATTTATTAAACCGCAAACACACATGGCGGATGACACTAATATTCACAGAGAAACCCATTAAGCACCTTATATACAAATGACTTAAAAGCATGATTAAAACACTTAAAAGGGGGAAGAATAAAACAAAAGTATAAAACACACTGTACAATATACACACATAAAAACCTAAAACTGGGTTTAGCTTGTTTAGGTGACAACATCGCATACACTCCGTGACAAACCAACATCTTCTGGTCACCAGCTACAAGCTTCTTTAACCAATCTCAAATGAATATCCTTATTACGATGTTTCAGGTGCTCATGACAAGAGTGTGATCAGTGCATCCAGAAACTTGGTCCTGTCCTCCATCTTCAGCTCAATGACTGGAAGGCAGAAGAGAAGTCCAATTATACATATGGAAAAACTGTGGCCTGTGTTTTGTATTGCATAACTGTGTGAAAAGCAATAAGCTTTCCTCCTGCTCAGATATAATGCCGAAATCCATGCTTACATTCAGTGGTAGTAGAGCAAGGGGGAGCTGCATGTTCTGTGCATGTGTGAACATTAGTTTACGATTTCTTTCCAAGACAAATATGATTTTCGAATTGAAAGTGGTAGTTGTAAGGATGGATTCTCTTTGATGAAGATATAGCATGTCTGAGTGATTTGTGTATGTGCATTGGAATATTAATGCCAGTTACAAGACAGGCTTCAAAAGTCTGGATAATTGGGATAAACCCTGGAGGTTAACCTTGATAATTGAGTTTCCAGACTGTAATAGGAAGGGAACAGCTTGCCTGCCCCCTTTTGGCCAACACAGAGCAGCACCCAAAGTCATAGGCAAGGACACACACCAAGTGGATGGCATAGTCATGCAATACTCTACAACTTTGAATCCTTAGCCAATAGCAACAATTAACTACTCACAATAATCACTTGTGCCAAGAGAAAGCATATCAAATAAAAAATGTAGGACATAATATGACAATATTTATAAACTTTTAAGCCTTTATCTTTTCATTAGAATGCATATTGCATTGTGACAATATATTACACTTAATAACGATGACAAAAGTCAACAGCATCACTTACTAGAAGTATCGAAGTGGTCATGGAGGCTTCTGGAGCTTGTGCTCTCTGCAGCTTTCTCAAAAGCCCGGCCGAAGAAACTAGAAGATAAAAACAGAAATCATGACTGATTTAATACATTTAAATATAGACTAAAATCCATAGATTCCAAAAACATTTCAACCTCAATAGAAATTCTGTTAGACAGGTACCCCAAAAACAAATGACGAAACATTCCAATATCTAAGATATTCTGAAAAGACCCCATGTTGTATGAGAGAAAAACCCCATGACCCTGCCCTTCTGAGCGATCTTACTTCTTCTTGTCTGATGTGTCAGAGTCCGGTGGGATCCCCAGAACTATGACGGTGCCCTTCTCCACGTCCAGCGGGGCGGCCATGACCAGGGGCAGCAGCTTACAACGCTTGTTCCTCGTCTGGCGACACGCAGCACAGGGAGTCGTGAGGCAACTGAATTCATACAGATCTTATCATCGTCAGTTCATACGAGTGGACCAGTTGACGGCGTCCATCCTCTCCGCCCAGTGTAACTCACAAACGCGCGACTTCAGAGGGATGAACTACACCGCCTATCCCTCCATTCTTTATAAAGTGTTCAGGAACCGCAGGCCCCACCTTTTAACTTTTCCAAATTCAATAAACATCTACTCAAAGCTCATTGCCGGAGTCGGACTGTGTCAACCCATTTTCTGAAGGTGTATGTCCGTGTAGTACTTACAGAGCTAACAAAAGCTTTCAGGAGATACTTGCACAGCAGCGTCAAGGCCATGGGTTTGGAGAAGAGCCGTACATCTGGAGTTCCCTTATGAGGCATGAGGAGGAATGGACAGTTTAATAGCGCGTATTAAAATGGGAAGAAAAAGCACCTCAAACAGCCAAAGTAGAAGGCGTGTAGGAAGACATGGGGGTACCTCCATGAGGTAGCAGTAGAGGAAGGGTCCCTGGGACAGGATGAGGTTGGTACAGATGCAGCTGGCCACAGTCTGTTGGATGGCGATCAGCTTCTTCTTAGCCAGGTCAATGCCCAGGTGAAGACGTTCCAGGTTACTCCTTCAAAGAGCAACAAAAGACCCATTATACAAAATGAAAGGTTCTCGTCATGCTTGGCTGACCCATGTGCTTAAATTCAATTTTTTTTTTACATTGCTTGCCATGGTATGGTCAATGGTCTGAACAAATGACAGATTATCAGAACGATCTCTTGCTCCTCCATTTCAGAAGCAAAAATCTATCTATGGAACCGACCTAGACAGACAGTCGAGGGCCTTGATGAAGTTGTCACTGGCACTCTCGTCCTTCTCCGTGCTCTCGAGCAAGGCAGCGGCTGCGTGCACCACGTCACTGGCCAGGAAGCGATTCTTGAACCCAAAGTGGACCCCAAACGTCTGGATACGGATGTCCTTCATGCTGCCAGGGACATTTTGATATGAAAAAGGGGTATTAAAGCTAGGGTAGGCAATTCTGAGAAGCCAGCCAGAGTAAGCTAGATTTTGAAAGCATCCAAAATCCCACCCCTCCGTTCAGGCCTCCTTCCAAAGCCACTCCCCTAAAATACATGACTAGCTCGCTAGCTTTAGCAATAGGTCTGCCTAGCCTGCTTGAAGAGAGAAATTAGCGCACTGGCAGAGTGCACACGGCGGGTAGCTGGGTAGGTATGCCTGCAACAGCCACGGATACAGAATATTTTTCTTTTTGGTCAGATAATTTTATTTATTGGATTGCTGTTGGTATATAAAAGAGAATTAAAGCAAAATCATGCTTAAAAAAATAAGTTGCATATTCTAGAAAGCAGTGTGAGGCCATGTGAATAATTCAATATATCCGTTGTGTTGGCCCAACCCTTACCCGTATTTGTTGGATGACTCCTCTATGACCTCCCTTAGGTTCTCTTTGATGACCATGTCCATAGAGTGGAACTTCTGTCGCACCTGCTTCAGGGGTAGACTGGAAAGAAGAAACAAATGGCTTACACTAGATTCAAACATTCCCTCAATACATAATTTAATCAAGCTTTATGTGGCCCTTTTTGTGTAAAACTACAGAACAAAGAGCTGAACAAGGGAAACAACATAAAAAGAGCGAAACGATACAAAATTATTCAAAAACTAAATCTGAATCAGAGTATATATCAATCATCACGAAACTGAGACGTACCCCATGTCAGCTAGAAACTCCTGCAGTTTTTTCTGGCCATTCAGAGACCAAAGCTTGAAGTTGCAGGAGGTGTAAGTGGAGTTGCAGATGCTTTCAAACAAGGACCAGTGTTGGTAGAGAGTGAGACGAAGACTGTGGCAGATGGTTAGGGAGAACACAGGAAATTAACATTTATACGGGAAAGAGACAATTTATGTAGTACGGGTATGGATACATCGTGCATGAATGTTATGCAACTCAGTGTATGGCAAGAGGGGCGGCAAAAAGGATACTCGTATTCAAAGGAGATCCTCATGCAGTCAATGGAGAGGGAGTTGTCCTCGTCTTCGTTTCTGTGGTTGTGGCGGGAAACATGGCGCTGCATGGTCGCGATGTCTGTGACGTACTTCATGCTAAACGCATATTTATTATTATATTATTTTTGTATGAAAAATGGAACCAGCAAACATTGAGGTACATAAATTGCATTATCTCAGACCGAACCCAGTGTTTTAAATGCATGTAAAAAAATATATTCCTACTGGGTGATTTTGTCATGAACCCACTGGTCGGTCAGTCCGATTACAGCCCACCTGTAGAAAGACATACAACAAAATGCTCTCAAAGTAAAAACCACAGGCATGTCTTCTCCTTTCCAAGAACAGGTTTTCCTTGTTTGGAAGCCACTTACCAGAGCATGTCTTTATTATCTTTCGTCAGAACCCACGCCAGTTCAAATATTACCAGGGATGCCTGACAAAAAATTAAATTAATTAATTGTATTCACACACACACACACACACACTATTTAAACCAGCAATAATCAGGTCCCCTTTCAGTTTGGATGTCTATAAATGTTTAAAAACTCACAGACGTCCCGTGGTATTCATACTGCTCATAGTCAAACAGTATCTCTCGTCTGTGGGAAGAATTCAAAGTTAGCCATCATTCCAGAGAAGGATGCCATGTTAGCGTTCTTAAATTAAAAACTACTTTACCTCCGTGCCTCCCATTCCCGCTTCGCTCGTTGTCTTTCAATCCTCCTCTCAACCGCCCCCTGAAAGGTCACATGATTACAGAACTTTAACGATTTAGAAATGTATACAAATAAAGCCCAAGTATCAAACTTCCTTAGATTCTGCACCTCGTCATATCTCTTGCGCTTCCCAGAAGGCTCAGAGGCGCTGTCGCTCTCATTCCCAGAGTCATCCGCCTCTTCATCTTCATCGCGAAAGATGTCGTCGTAGGATGGGACGCCAAGGTCATCATCCTGTTTGATCAGCAGCTTTATCTGAGGAAAAAGAGACGGGTTAACAATCCAAACCTGCACCTGTAGGGCTTTACAAGCCTAGGTAATAAATGGACCAATACCAAATGTATACATAAATACTTAAAGTAGGTAACAGACTGACCACACTAGTCAATCAGTGCAAACAAATACAAATATGAGGAAGAATGAATTGACACTTAATGCAGAATTCCAATTATTCCGTGCTCCATTAATAATGCCATGAAGAACAGTGGATACCATTCTATTCTATAAACAGTATTTTGGCCACCTGGGAGTCGTTGTAAACATTGACCACATCCACGGGCCGGTGAGTGTCACAGACGAAGAAGATGGAGTCGTCATCTGGCTGCAACATCTCCAAAAGGTCGACATTGGCTCCGCAGTTCAAAAGAACAAAATACTGAAACTACGGCACAAAAAAAAATACATCATCCAAACCATTATTCGCCTGATTGTTCACTCATATAGAAATGGTAAGAAGTTAGTTATTTAAACAAGCTTCATTACCTGCTCCTTGTGCTCCAGGAAGGCAGTGCCGAGGTCCTGCCAGCCTGTAACTGGTACCAGTGTGTACTGAACCTGGTCACAGTGGAACAGGGCCTAGAAAATAGTGTGCACAACTAAAAAAAACTGCCAGGAATCCCAATCTAGTCAGTTCGTTTCAGAACACCAAACCAGCCATTGACAAAAGAACATCGATTCATTCCATATCACAAATCGAGCTTGTTTGCAATTCATGCATTAATAAACCCGAGTTACCGGTGAAATGGGCTGTGTTATTGTCAAATGTTGTCATCATTTACTGTTTCTCAAGAAGCCATACACCTTTCCAAAGAGTTTCATCAAGCGTTCTCCCGTGGTGCTCATACTACAATGAACAGGAATACTTTTCAGTAGGACAGCCAATACTTTACTTTACCTGCAAGACTTTACAAGCGCAGAGTGCATCGATATCTGTTGCAACCAGGAGGGCTACTCTCTGGGGAAGAGAGAGACTGCGTTATCTTCAAATACGCGATAAAAAAAACACATGAGACAAACACATTGTTGGCAAGATAACGTTACAAGCTGTCAACAAAACGTCCAAACATTTTAGCTGTTAGCTCGATAAAAAACAACTCTCACCTGGTTTATAACAACGTCATAAAACTCCTTTCTGATATCCGTTACAAACATTTCAGAATCGGCTTGGCTGATTTAAAAACGAATTAGTTATTTCGGAATAGTTGTTGAGCTAAACAGCTGTCGTAGAGTTCCTTGTTAAAAATATCGCGCCAAATCCGCACGTCATGTCCGGTCACAGCTGCTGGAGGAAGTTGACGATTGTAAATATTGTAATTTGATTGGTTACAAATAAATGTATTACTACAATGTTGGGAATATATTTAGACATCACTTTATTTGACTCACTTTATTTAGAAACCATTCACCGAAAGATTCATAAAAATAAAATAAAAACCCGGTAAGCAGATACTTTCGCCTACAAATGCTCAGCATGCCAAAAACGGTTATTTTCAGCTCTCAACAATGATGGCAAGGGACTGTCCCAGGTCTTTATCTTAAGATATTTCACGGAGAAGTCGCATTTGCAAACCAAAGTGAATAAACCATTTTATTAAACAGTAATTGGACGTGCAAAATTGTAATTAAGATGAGTTAAGTGCAAGCATTATAATTAAAATAACCGCAAATACAGCCTAGACATATTACATGTATTTCAGTAAAACCCACATAGTAAAAATAAATAAAGCAATGAAAGATTCACAAAATAAACCTATTTGCCTGTAAATTCCAACAATCATATCATAATGAAAAAGGTAATTTTTTGTCGTATATTATACCCCTTTTCTTTAATAAAAAGAATGTCAAAAATTGCAAAATAATTTGTTGGAGCTTGTCTGAATCAAAACAAAAAACGCTATTTTCTATGTTTGACAAACAATGCTTTCCTTTGTGCGATGTTAGCTGTTTACAAAAAACTATAAAATAATGTAGGAAATAAAGGCACAAATTAGTTTTGGTCCAAAAATTTGGCCAGAGCAAAATGCTTCAACCCATCATAACTTAAGCTTGTTTCACATTGTTTTACATGAATAAAACATGTCATAAGAACCTCTGCTCCAATAGCTACAACTGGTCATTTTAAGTTATATAAAACCAGCCTAACGGACAAAAAAAGATTACAAAGAAGACGAAAAACCTTAACCCTGTTTGGCTATGGACTGAGGTGCTCACACTTTACAATCACCACCAGCCAAATTATATTGGTATGGTGAATGGAAACCCCCAGCAGAATTGCTATGGGGCTAGCACCAATTCCCTGGAAATGGTAGGGCTTTAGGAAGCTCTACCCCACACAGGCTTGTGAGAAGGTATTGTCCAATGTCAGTACGTTCTCTCCAACCAACTAAAAAAACAGCATTTTCTACTATTTACAGTTAACACCTCATTACAATATATTTGCTAGGCAAGATTACAGGTTTAGAACAGTATAGAAGACTCATGCCTGAGATGATTGATAATACAGGTATGCTATTAATTTTCTGGCCCTCACTTAACCAAATTACAGTCTAACCAACTTTGACAGTCGCTTTGTGTGAACATTCCACCACAGAGCATTTAACAAAAGTTCCTTAAACAACGACAGCAAGTGATATAGGGGTCGAGCTATGTCCTAAATAAAGCATTGTACATGTGTTTTGATAACGTTTTCAGATGTTGTAAATTTCAAGGTAACATTCAAAATGTGCGTTGTAGACAGAAAAGTAGGGTATTCAAAACAGAAGTGTAATGATACAATACCATTTCTCGGTAAAACACATAACAATAAACGTAAACTAACATCATTCGTTTTGGAGATGAATAGCCCCAATGAAAACCTTCAGATATCGACTTGATGGTGAAATTCAACATTCTCCCCATTCCAATCATAGAAAGTTGTATTTCAACCCTGCTTCCATATAAATAGTTTAAAATACACTTAAGTGGAGTTGGCAGCCTTTTAAGAAGACCAAAGCGAGAACAAAAAATTACATTAAATTAATTCTAGAATAGTTTGAGCTGATCAGCTCAACTAAGTGAACAGGTGCAACAAATAATATACAGTATATATTTGTTTAAATAGATGCACAAGTCACAAGGTGAATGTAAATGTGGGTGTAATCCTAAACTACTACTCCTTTGAAAATTGTCCAGTTAAGTCCAGTCCAGGCCAGGTTATAGGGGCAGTAAGTAATTTGAGTTTGCCAGCTTGCGCTCCTGTGCGGCAGGTAAAGTCTCCCTGTGACGCAGGGGCCTGTGGCTGTCCTGGTCCTGGAGGGACGGGTAGTGCTGCCTATAGCACAGCCAGGCGAACGAAAGACCCAGTAAAGAGCCCACCAGCACATCTTACACAGGAGAGAAAACAAACACACGTAGGACATTAGCACCTTAATAGTTATCACATCAATCAAATAAAAAAATAAAAGTTTCAATAGTAACACAATTAATTCCATTAATAATAATGTACCCTTATTGAAAGTCATTACTGTTTCAAATTTGACCATAGAGAATTAAGAGGACTTCAAGATACTCACCCTGCCAGTGGTGCTTGAAGTCACAGGTCCTGGAGAGAGCGATCAGGCTGGCCAGCAGTAAAGGGGTGAGAAAGGCACACAGTCGCCAGGCTCTGCCTTGGCCCCCTTTGTTGAAGCACCGCAGTTTCCCCCCGATATACAAGGCCGTGAAACCTAACCCTGCAAAGGCAACTGAATAAAGAAAATGTATATTAAAGACACCGTGGAAATAAGAAAGTTAAGATGAAGTGACCAACAAACAACAAGGAATAAATGATAGAGACCATGGTCTCTCCTTTCCTTATTAAAATAAATTGAATAGGTCCTTGTTTTTTTAAAGAAATTATGCCATGAGAATTCATATGATATGAAAAGGAGTGGCAGCTCTTACAGGATGAATGGCCGCTGGGGAAGCTCTTCCGGCCTTCGATTACGGTATCTGGGTCACCGCTGCACTGCATCTCCATGTTCATCTGCCCATCTGGGAAGCAGCGGTAGAAGAAGTCTGGTCGCGGCCTGAATTAAGATTAAAAAGGGGAAGGATTTCTTTAAATCGTTTATTTTTATAAATAGGGTCCTGCAGCAAAGAGTGATAACTTTAGATGTATTGATGTACCTGCCAACCACCAGCTTAATGGCATTTGTAAAAACTCCATTCAACACCAGTGTTAGAGTCACAGCTGTGGAAAGGAAATATTGTATGAATCTAAATTCTACGTTGTCATTTTCCTTTTCGTAAATTGGGAAGGAACCAACAGTGAAACATTCAGAATTCTTTGTTCCATCAGTTAAACGAGCTCTAACCAGCTGAAAAATTACAATAATGAAATGCTTGAGGTTATCAAACAGCTGTTCCTGTCCTACCAAGGAATGCTTCCTTCAAGTCTCCCTTCTCTGTCCTCTGCAGGATGGTGAAGAGAAGGATCACAATCATCGGAGTAAAGCACGCCACACTCTGATAAAGAAAAGCAATCGGATGCATTTCATAATCGATTATGCATAAAGTTGGGAATCAATCAATTGCTCAAAACATTGCAGATAACGTTGAATGACTGTTCTCAGGAAAAAGCAACCACCCCCAACACGGCACACACAATACTCACAAACATGAGAGTTGTGGGTACATGGTCTCTGCCCACACGATGGTACTTATACAACCACATCTCCTCAGGCTGAATTTCACGGATAAAAGGAGGAAGCTTCTCAGTAAGGCTGAACAGAGGGAAAATAAAATGGTGACAGTAAAATATTATGTACACAAAGACATTGTTTTCCAAATGGAAAAAAAAGATTAGAAGCCAGGCTAAACATACTTACAGAAACACAAACAAAAGCAGAGTTCGGATGGAAACCTCAGAGAGGACACCTCGCAATAGTTTCCCCTTCATGTTTTATTTTCTGTGAAGATGTCCGGGAAGACTAGACAACGGCCAGCATGTCACCAGTCACAAACCTTGTGAAGTTATCCCAAACTAACAGGAAAGAAAACAAATGCTGTGATGACAATTGTAAATACTGATGAGACAGGAAATAAATGAAAAGGGGCCAGAATGTATGGATTTTGTTCATACGTTTGCAGGCATCAATTTGACTTTAGCCATGGATGAATATGCTTTTGACATGCATATTTAGCCATTATTCGACAACTAGAGCTAGCTGGTTTCCTCACAAAGGCCGAATACAGAAGGCAGTTTTACCCTGAAAGAATGAATGACAATAAACGTCTTTAGTTTTGAAACTCGTGACGGTCATTCTACAAATAGGATGGTGGGTTATTTCGGGAAAAGACACAGTAAGGAGTTATACAAGTGAGCTAGCAATACAACATTAGCCAACTAACATCTGTCAGACTAGGCATCTGGCCTGGTTTTATTTCCGCATCCCACAATGAGATTCATGCAGCATTACACTTTATCATCATCACCAACCTTGAACACCGCCGCTTATCGCTTTATTCAGCTTATCATGTTGATGGCATCTATTAGGCACTATATGGTAATCTAGTGCAATGAATTCCAAACAAGGATGCCACCGCGGCATAAATAACAGGCGTAGATTACATAGCATGACACTTCTGGTTTGAGAATTTCAAAGTAAAAGCACATAACATCCGGCGTCGTGTTTACGTTTAAGTAAAAAGTACCGGTTTCCACCTCCATCAGTCAACAAAAGGCATATCTAATAGTTATTTTATTTGTCGTCATTTTAATAAATATATTATCTTGTAAATACATTTTCTGTGTGACCTTCTTGGTAGATATTCTAGATAAGGAATGTAAATAAAAAAATAAAAAATTACGTACAAAAATGGGTTTCACTTAGACAGAGTATATAGCTTTATTAAAGTCAAACTTCAGGCATGTCTGAACTCCTCAAATCCAACTTTAGAATGGAAAAACGGAATCAGTATTCTCAAATAAAAAGACACTCATGTACAAAAGGTTGTCCCAACAGTCACACACATTTAGAAGCAGAATTGTACAGGCAATAGCACAGCACAGTAACATGATCCTATGCAAGTTCAATGCAAAGTATGCTATTTACAAATCTTCACTAATATGCAAAATGCAGTAACACAGATGGAACGGTAAGAAAGTTTGTCATTTGTGTAAATTGTGAATGATGAAAGGAATCCCTGCTTTGCATCCCTTCAACATTTCTTCCTTTTCCAACTTGGTTTTCCGTCCCCCTGTGAGGGCTTAAGGACAAGGTAATTCAACTGAGTGGAGGCCACTGAAGCCTTTACGACTGCAATTCCTATACAAATAAACTTGACTCAAACACAAAGAGTGACATGACCCCAGTAAGAATGACTTTAAGCAATTCTAATGTAAAGAAAAAAGGTGTGTTCTTATTAATTATTATTCCATCCGACTTATTTTCCTCTAAAGGACATGTCAAACCACATTTTTATGGCAACCAGCAAAATTGCACCAAAAAAAAGTAAGACGTCACAATAAACTGAAACATACAATTAAGACATAAGGGCTATGTTCTCTTCAATTGAGTTGGCAGAAAATGGCAATATTCAAGACAAATAATAATAAAAATAAAATATACCCTTCCATGAGAACAAACATGCTTTTCTCTTGAAGAATGTGGCCACACACGATAATCGACTAACTTAACTCAAATTTACTTTTGATAGGAAAAATATCAAATAATGCTTTAACACTGCAATGCACCATTTAGACATACACAATGGAAATGCTGTAACAGTTGTGAGGGGCAAATCAAAAATGTCACACAAATATATTCAAGTGGTTTGGAGGTGCAACAGTAAGAACTGTTGTTCAGAATGTTTTTACAAAGTGGAACAACAAATATAAAAAATAAAGAATAATAATTGCGTAATACTTGTGTCAATGGAATACAGTTTGATATGGAGTGAAAGTGTCTTTAACATTAGGGCAAATCAAAACATTATTTTACGTTACATCATTCCGAAACTTCATACTTGTTATTCTCCACCCCAAAACTGTTAAAGGTCTTTCACGGTTTGACTCTCTGGAATGTATACATGTTTATATACATGTAAAAGATAAAATACAAAATGTAATTGTCAAATAAAGAGGAAAAGTCATTTTTGTTTGTGAAATTTGCACTGCTGGGATATGTAAAGTTGCTATGGTGTTGCACCTACTTGAGCATGTTCTGTATATACTACAGCAGAAGATGGATGTTCCTACTTCCACAATCGACTCATTTAAATCTGACAAAAGGAATATACCACCTATATATATATATATATATATATATATATAAAGAGATTGACCCCAGTCAACCCTCTAGCGCTGAATGGTTGATACCGATTGGTTTGGGAGCAAAAACTTAACACAAATAATCATATATATTTTTAAAAGGCTTGTTATGGCTGATCCCACTCCAAAATAACCGGGGCACTGTAAGATAACTCATGTTACAGTTTCATAAGTGGCTGCTCTGACCAAAATGGGAACATCGCCTGTAAAAACATATATAGCAAGTGCTGACTTTTTTTAACCCATTTCCCCTTACTTGCTTCAGTCATATTTTTACTAGAACACAGTGGCAAAGGAATAACACTTCAGTTTGAAACCGAAAACGGACAGATAAAAGCAATGATGTACTAAAAATGACAAACATGGATTTGACAAATGAACCATTAAAAACACTGTACATCGGTTTGTGATTTATTTTGTACAATATAATTAACTGCTGTATAACATCATGTCTCCTACTCGATAGAAAAACAACAAATTTAGCTGGGAGAATGCACTCATGGACTATGAGAATAACACATCCCACCAAGGGAGACAGTGATATATGGGATTCATCTGCGTTGAACGTCTCACTCTAGAGTCCGTCCACGCTGTCTTATAAAAACAGGCTGCGTAGCTAGGCTGGCAGTATCCAATTAATGTCAACATCAGGGTTGGGACCCATTTCTGATCACCAGGACCCGACGAGCACGCACTTGATAACGACCAAGAGAATGGAGTCACAACACAGTTTCAATTTCAACGTCACTACAGAAGTGGAGGTATTGTTTTTTCTTTTTGTGTTTTTTTTCTTTCTTTTTTTTAACATGTACACGTCATATGTTTGTTTATATACACTTCTGTAGATGCATGACCTACCTAAAAAATGTGTAGCGATAAGCCAAGTGAAAGTGCTTCAAGAAGGTTTGGCAACAAAACGAAGAAAGAAAAAACTAACAAAAAGCATCAGTGGCCACAGTACACGACAATAATAAAAATGAACTGCGTCCGGGCAGTAGTTATCACAGCCCAAAGTCAAACCTTAAGGCTGATGTACAATACTTAAAACAGCACCAGTGATCACAACCCGTACCCCCTCTGTCCATCGTCTGAATAGGAAAAGAAGGTGAAATCGGACACGACTCTGTCCTTACTCTAACTGCTGGCGGTTTGACTCTGCTGCTCGGAGCGAGCAATTTATGTTCACAATGGTGAGTGATACTGGCGATATGAAAATAAATCACAAGTACTTTTTGCAATTTGATTCCATGACACGATATACCATTATAATTCACCGTATTTAGAACTAAATTCCACAAGGAGGTCTG
This sequence comes from Eleginus gracilis, assembly GCA_025629765.1. Classification (NCBI taxonomy): domain Eukaryota; kingdom Metazoa; phylum Chordata; class Actinopteri; order Gadiformes; family Gadidae; genus Eleginus; species Eleginus gracilis. The sequence continues at coordinate 10,728,672 of JAOSLM010000143.1, forward strand.
CGTAATGCTTAACACCTAAACAAACAAACAAACATAATACACCACTCTCCAAGATTGGAGTGAGAGAATCTGTCTGTAAACATTAACAAACATATATACTGTATATATAATTAGTCAATTTACTCATAAGTATATTAAAACCATGTCGTAAGGAAGGTTGGAATGTAGTGTGGTCCTGATAAATTGCACGAGTGTCATTTGGCCCTCCTTTTTTTCCGTTTCTTTTTAAAGAAGAGATGTACAGAATGAGCTGAAGCAATGACCTGTGGGAGTGTTGACGGTGGGTCTCTGCGTGGTCACCGGTGTCCACCAGTGTGCAGTGACCACCACTCACAGCAAGTAAACAGGGGACAAAGAAGGACGACAAATCCACACCCCTTTGCCCTCATCGCTCACTTCTTCAAAGGGACGGCTGCCGACAACGTAACAACACCTAAAATGCCCACCGCTGAAAAAAACAAAAAGGTAAAACGACTAACATAAAAAGGTAGAAGTAGTTGTTGGTTTGGGCCGTGTGTCGGACATGGAGGGACTGTCGAGGGTCAAACAGCAACCCGCTCCCCTTAAATGAGGATGATGATGATGACGACGACGATGCATCAACTCCTACCAACAGAGGTGCGATGTAGTACCCCCCTCCGACCTTTCTCACCTCTGCTTAGTGGCTGTGGTACTGGTCACAGAGAACTGCATCCCCTGTGGCGGCGCCCCCGCCTCCTCCTTAGCAGATGGAGGCTGCAGGGGACAACCGGGGATATTGAGGTATGGGTGGGACTGCAATGTCACTCTGCAGCCAGCAGACTCGACTCCTCCTCCTCCTCTTCGTCCTCCTCTTCTTCTTCTTCCTCCTCATCCTCTACCTCCTCAACCTCTTCTTCTTCCTCCTCCTCCTCCTCCTCTAACTCCTCCCCTTCCCCTGATGGTTCCTCCTTGACCCGGACGGGGCTCAGGCTGGGGCTGGAGGGCTGGGCGGAGGCGGGCTCGGAGCCCAGGGGGCTGGAGGGGTTGTGATTGGAGCAGCAGGGCCGCCCGTCCAGGGAGGAGGGGGTGAGGGCCCCCACCTCGTGGTCGCCGCAGAAGGAGCGGGGGCAGAAGTCACAGAGGGAGGAGGCGGGGCTTCCGCACACGCTGCAGTCATGCCAGGGGCACTCCCAGCGACCTGCCCAGAGAGAGAATGTAAGAGCACGAGAGATTAACACAGCTAACGAAAAGGCAGAGAAATCATCCAATATAGATTATCTGAATCAACACACACACACACACACACACACACACACACACACACACACACACACACACACAC
>JAOSLM010000143.1:10850068-10861576 GCA_025629765.1 Eleginus gracilis
TTATTTATATAGCACTTTTCATACACAAGGCAGACTCAAAGTGCTTCACATATAAACATCGTCATAAAATAAAATAACGAGGCACATTAAGTGTGCCTCGCTTTGAATAAAAGCGTCTGCTACACAACTGAACAGTAATAGTTGTAAAGGAGGAGTGACTCTGTACCTTGTCCAGCCCTGAGGCCATGATGAGGAAGGCAGCAGGTGCCTGGTGTCCTCGCGGAGTGGCTGAGGAAGGTAGGTTGTTGCTCTGGAGGATGTCCTCATATTCAGACTGGCCCTTGTGGAACTCGTAGTCCTCACGCCTGATGCGGGACACCTCAAAGACATCCCCCAAGACATCACCGGCTGCCCAGGAAGAAGGTTAAAAAAGAAAAGGAACGAGAGAGCAACTGTTAGACGGAGGATGTGACCTTCAAATCAGGAACTCTCACAACTACACGCAAATATGAAGAGATTACCATATTGAAATATGATGAATGAGTCCTACCTTTCTGCCACTTGGAAGCATTTCCAGCATGATGGGCTGGACCATTATCCATGATGATCTATAGAATAAATGAATACAAAAAAATACAGAACTCAGCAAGCATTCCCTTGTACTGTTAATCCTAACCCAATTTGTGCAAGACTAGGATCAATATTCATGCAAAGATATGGACTGAAACTAATTTTGCGGCTACACTTACAGAGTAGTTTGGTCCCATGGCCCTGATGGCATGGCCGGTCAGCGTGGCAATAGTAAACAGCTGTGGAGACACCTCATGCACAGCCTAGGGGAGGAAATACAAGCAGAAGAATACACATAAACAAAGATCTACCACAGCGAGCTCTGAAAGCTGAGATGATTCATTGATACAACTTTAAACTGGAAAGTTGTTTAGTAAACGTATGAGTGACGATGTGTCGACGGTAAAGTTCAGGTTCTCACCTTCTCCTTCATCTCACAGAGCAGGTCCACCATGACCATGCGTCCCTCGGCGTCAGTGTTTCCAACCCTCACCCTTCGTCCAGCGCGGGACACAATCAGCTCGTCGGCCACGTAGCAGTCTACCAGCCGCCACGGAGAAGAGCATGTCAGTGACAGAGCACGGGTCAATGCTAACGGTGAATGTGTATCCGATAATACGCCTGCACAGACGTATAGTAGTAGAGAGCATAAGACCAGAATAGCTTCACCTCACCTGAGCCTACGCTGTTCCTCACCATCGCCATGGAACCCACCACTTTCAGATGCTTGGGCTTCAACTTGGCCAGAGTCTAAACGAGACAGGGAGGGACAGTTGGAAACACAAACAGCCAGTGCAGGATGTTCTGAAGTCATGCCAGACAGGATGTGGCTCTACATTCTCCACCATGTGTAAACCTAGGATTCCATTCTAACAAAACCTTAACAATAAACCCCTTAACAAAGATCCGAGCCCTGGCTCGGACTACCACGTGACAACCATACGCTTGTTTTTCAAACCATTATGATCATGGCTCTGTTCACCTGGAAGAAGCCAGCGACAGCAGCGGCGCCACACTTGTCCCTGTGCATGCCTGCCATGAAGCCCCCAGCTTTGATGTCTGCTCCACCGGTGTCGTAGGTGATACCCTGTAAAAAAACACAAGCAATTACATTTTTGACACCATCATAATATCAATAGTATCATCACAGCATATCAAGATATAATTCATATAATGACGCTATGAGCTATGGTCTCTTCATGCTCCGTAAAACTCTTTCTCTGGTGCCTCCATGTCATACGTCAGAAGGCGGGTGGCCTCTCACCTTGCCGACCAGCATCAGAGTGGTCGTAACGGGTCCCTCTCCACAGTACAGCAGCTTGATGACTCTGGCCTGGTGGCGTGGGACAGCTGCATCAGAAGGAGCAGAAACCCAACAAGTTAGCGGCATGCATGTGTTCAGAGTGTTCATCGGGCTGGTTGCTGCTGATGGGAAGACCTACCGTGGGCACATCGGTTTACAGCGGCTAGGCAGGGGTATTCCTTCTCCAGGACCTTCACGTCACTCACTATCTCCACCTAAAGCACGGGCAGCACACAATACCGATCTTTGATATTTTATCCGACATCACACATGTAGATAATAATTCATATCCACCCAAACAAAAGGTTGTCAATCGAATAAAGCCCACCATCACAGGGCTGTCCTTGAAGAGCTCCTGCACATAGTCGGCCACACGGGGAGCCGCCATACGCTCGGGGTCTGAGCCACCGATGTCGCGGCAAACCAGTCTGAAAGGACAGGACAAGACGGCAAGTGTTGGGCAGAGCAGAAACAAAAATACCAAAAATAAACAAAAGGGATTGAACTTGCTCACCTGCCACTCTCAAGAGCAATGGCCAGATCCATAATTCTCTTGCCCTGCTCCTTCTTTGCAACCCACAGGCCCAGAAGACACATCTTGTATGGAGTGGGTTTCGCATTTGCTTCCCTCACTTCAATGGGCTACAGCAGAGGGTGAAACAGCAATATAAGATCACATTGAATGTTTAACACATGCCTTGGGGAGGCAGAGAGAACACACATAAATCCTGTTCACACAGTGATACGTGTTTCCGCACCATGTAAAGAGCATGAAGGGCCCCCAGGGCAGCCACCAGTGTGCTCTTCTCATAGTCTCTGTGCGGAGGACAGACCAGCAGAGGGCGCTGCATACCAGCCTTCATGGCCCTGTAAAAGAGGAATTGGAGATGGTTGAAGGTAGCGTTATAATTCATTGCATTGCTAAAGCACTTTTAAAACACTTTACAGAAAGGGACACCGCCTCATCCGCTACCATAAATAAAATCAGTAACAATGGCAATATAACCACCGTTTCCCCCGGCTTCCCCTTCACAGAACCCACCGCTTGATGCCACAGATAGCCGCATCGCTGTAGCGCCTGACGTCATCGTAGTCACGGTTCACCGGGCCAGTGGAGACAAACAGGAGCCGGTTGCCAGGACAACCAGGGACCCTGAGGACGACTGCTTCCTCGCCCAAGGCATGGTCCAGCTGCAGAGAGGACCACAGGTCAGGCAAGTGCTGAGCAAGCAACAAAGTCAGACAGTTTACGTGCAAGAATACATTTATCTGATCATGTGATCACATGTGTTGTTGTGCATGAGTCCAAAGGAGAACTATAAACACTTGAGGTTACATTTCCCCTTCAGAGACCTTCCCCTCCCTCCATTGTCATGCTTCCAGACAAACTTTGCACAATTTCAAACGAGTTGGAGGTTTGACGTTAGGGCAGCAAGCAGAGACAGTTGAGTTCTCCATTATCATAAACAAGAGCGGTCCATACGGCACACAATTCAACACGATTAATTGCATGAGAGATTGACAATGGTTGCTATTTTGTTCAATACAATACAATATCCAGTAAATATCAATAGTATTTAGGATCAACTGAAGCTGTGCCCCTAAAAGCTTTACAGTTCCCCCCCTCCCCCATATGGCTGTGTGAGTGTGTGATGGAGAAGCTAAGGAGAAGTAGTAAAGTAAAAGGGAGACACACACCAAGCTGTAGTCCTGCAGAGGGGACTTCAGCCATTGCAGCTCTTCAGGCAGAGTTTCACTGCTCTGTGTCACCAGGATGATGCCATCAAAACTAGAAAATAAAGAGAAGAAAACATTAGTGAGCCATGGAAAACACCAACTAGCTTACAGAGAATCGGAGTTCCGTCAAAACTCACTTCTGGTTCTTGCAGTCTGTGGTCAACTCGATTGGTTGGATTCTGCAAAAAAACAAAAAAACATCTTATCTCCATCATCAATTGGGGGTTTTAATAGACGGAACATGATGAAGACCGATACCGTTGGAATATTATCCCTATTCCCTTTGTTCTTTATCTAGAACTATACAATGGATAAACAGTACAGTAGGTCATAGTCTGGAACTCTACAAGAGCCATTAACCTCGTTTTAATTAATCTTTAACAGGGATTTGGGCTTTTCCTGTTAATCTCCAGACGACAAGGGTTTCTTCATGCACAGAAATATATGGCTTTTTTGTCCGCACCATATAGTCCTAATGACACAAACATACATCTAAATAGTTTGACCGGCCGGCAAGCTTACAGTACAGACATGTAGTTAAACATCAATTGGCTAGCAAACACAGCTAGAACAAGTCCCATTCAAATTAACTGCATTATCAAGCATTTTTTACACGGCTTTGTAAAAAAAAGGGTTAAATATTGCAATTGAGAAAGCTGATTACAAAAGACACAAGGAGAAGATCCATACCTGGTACACATTGCAGCCATACTGCTCCGACGTATTCTGGAGGAGTGGGAAGTGAGACACGGAGGATCGCTCCTTACCTTTCATCTGCTAACATGCGGATCACGTGATATTCTGTCTGAAAGCCGGGAGTTGTAGTTCTTTTGTATTTTCTTATTCAAGAATCATTCAAAACAACAATAACGTTATGGTATTTCTTTTGCATGACTTAAATTTATTTATTTTCAGTCCATATTAAATACCTAAATATTGAATGCGCACTAGTTTGTACCGGTTTTAACATCATTGTTTATGGATGACAGGACTACAATTATTAAACCCGGAATTGAGCGTCGAGCAGAAAGCACGTCCCCTCCCTCTCTGCTGTCCACGTGATTTTCTGCCTGGGCAGGCGGGAGCTGTAGTTTTTTGTTTTTAAAGATAACTTCCAAAAAAGGGATACTTTTTGGCATGCTTTGAACATTTAAAACCACATTAACTAGCATCATGGTACGTGGGCGCGAGTCTGTACAGTTTGTAATGGTCTCCATATTGACAGGAATAATAGCCCATAAACCCAAACCCGGAAGTGAGTTTACCTATTTGTCAGTGAGGACGAGCTGCACAGTGAACATTACAAAAAACGTGAGTTACCGAGTCTAAAGTCCAGTCCAAGCTAATAAACTCGATCATTTTCCTCTGACTCGGCAGCAGTGTCATGGTTATCTTGAGTTGTACGTAATTATACAAAGATAACTATTTGTGCACGTTCCAACTAGTTGCTTCCAAGCGTGTAAGTAGAGAACTGTTAAACCATGCAACTTGTGTCCATGTACCTGAACTAACGATACTATTATTTAGCAGACTCATTAAGTGGGAGTCTGATAAGAGTTTAATATTGTATAATATAAGATTGTCTTTGTATTTTGCATCCCTCCTTTTCTTCTTACTATTCCCTAACTCTTCTGACAGTAATGTCACATTTTTTCATCAATAGTTGCTCTCCACTCGTTCCGTCTCTCGAAGACTTTCTATTCTACTCTAGTGAGAAACCCAGCCAGAGGCCTGTGTGGGGCAGCCATGCGACTGGTGCAGTTTCATCGCCACGGCGATGAAGGTGCAATAAGAGTGGGAGTCGAACAGGCTGAGGGACTCGGTGTGGTTGACCTCAAGACCTTTGACCCCTCTATGCCTACTACGTTGAGAAGGCTACTGGAGCTTGGTGATAAGGGAATAGAGTGTGCCCAGAGGTAACGCAAACTCACCACAAGCAACAACATGTTTCATTGTCGTTGTTGGCGGTGTTACAGACTTATCAGCTACATTACATTTTGTTCTTCGTCTGTCTTCCCAGAGCCTTGTCATCGGGTCAATGCGTGTTGAATAGGTCAGACATCAAGCTGCTTTCTCCTATTCTTGCCCCAGAGAAGGTGGTTTGTGTGGGCATGAACTACCGGGATCATTGCCTGGAACAAAACGCACCCATCCCTAGTGAGCCAATCATCTTCAACAAGTTTCCCAACGTGATTACGGGCCCATATGATGACATCATCCTGCCTTCTGAGAGCCAGGTGAAACTGTCTTCCTTATAGTAATAATATTTGATGTAAAAGCTACCGACTTACTTAAGTAGTACAAAATAGTAAAATTGGTGGTGTTAATATAAACAGCCGGGGAAGAGTCAAGCAGGAACATGAAACAAGGAACAACTAGGAGACAACTACGATTATAATGCATTTTAGGTAAAATAATAATTAAATATATTTTATGTTTCTTTGGATGTTTTGGGCAACCGAGTGTATGCGTTGTACTGTTGCATTTCACGTTGAAATGTTTACATTATATATATTATTCAACAAGCTTAGAATGAGCACATTTGTGGACTTTATCTCAACAACTCTTGTCACATCTTGAAAACTGACTATCGTTGCTTTTGTGATATTACTCACTTCCATTAAAACAGGATATGAGGGTGACACTCAACACTAAAGATGGTGGAGGGATGTGTATGGCTCCTTCAGGGTTTGTGTGCTAGTGGAGGACATCATCATCACAACCTCCAAAACTGTTTTCCTCAATTAAGAGCAAATAAGCCAACAGGGTAAAAAAAAATTGTTTCCTGTTCATTTGGTCTTTCAGGAGGTGGACTGGGAGGTGGAGTTGGCCTTTGTGATTGGACGCAGTGGAAAACACATCAAGGTGACTGATTGCCACCCTCACATGCTGGTTGATTTTTCATTTTGTAGCCTAGTGACGAAAAACCCATACTCAGAAATGTTCCACTCTAACCATCTTTTTTTTTTTTGGCAGGAGGAAGATGCTCTGTCATATGTAGCAGGGTTCACTGTGGCCAATGATGTCAGTGCACGGGATTGGCAGATGAAACGCAACGGAAAGCAGTGGTTGCTTGGGAAAACATTTGACACCTTCTGTCCTCTTGGCCCTGCCTTAGTAACTACTGATGCAGTGAAGGGTGAGCGCCTATTATACCCAGTATGAACGGAGCGAGGGAGAACAATATATATTGCTAACTTCTAAAAATCTAATTGCCATTGATACCCTTCTATCCATATCTTTTTTTATTTTTTTGTAACTCCCAACATTGATCTAATGCTGAGATTGTCCGCAGCATCAACCGGCTGCTAATGGACTAAATGTTAAGTGAATGTTATCCTGCTTTAAGATCCACACAACCTCGGCATTCGCTGTCTTGTCAACGGAGACGAAGTCCAGAGCAGTAACACTGATCAGATGATCTTCAAGACAGAACAAATAATAGCATGGGTCTCTCAGTAAGTCTCTCCAACATTCTGGTTTGGCTCATGTTTGGTACCTCCTCAGGCATCTGATGTAGTTTGTCGCTTTTTAGGTTTGTGACTTTAACTCCAGGAGACGTGTTCCTGACGGGAACGCCACCAGGCGTTGGAGTTTTCAGAAAACCAGCCGTTTATCTCAAGGTAACAGTCAAAACAAGTCATTGTTGATTTTATTTGCCCCTCGAATCTTATTCCAGACCCTATTTTACCACCAGGGGTGATGTTGGTAGTGAGGGTGGATTTTTAATAGTCTTATATTGGAATTAACCAGTACACCTGCCCTTTTACCTGCATTGACATATTGTAATCAGATTTATTGCCCACAAGACTAAGTAACATTATAAACCATAAGGCACTGTGTATGGCCATTCTGTATTGTCTTAAGAGTGTTTTGAGCAGGTGTTTTTGCTTTGTTTTTCAGAAAGGAGATGTGGTGGAGTGTCAGATAGACCAGATAGGGTCTATAGTCAACAAGGTGGTCTAACGACAAGATGTCAACCACGAGGATGACCCTTCAACTGTTCTCAATACCCCAAGTTTCTTGACAATGCAAATTCAAAGACGTATCATGTTTCAGTTGATAAGTAAGCTGTCTCTAGATATAGAACATTGGCACAATATATTATTAGCTAGTGATCTAATGGGAGTTTATCAAATTTGTATTGTTTTTTATTTTTGACAGGTTAAAATGTATTTAGTAACCAATTACTGCACATTCAAACTTTTCTTTTTACATAAGGCCCCTGAATCATAATTTGACTCCATTCATCTTTCAACCATCATTGGTGTTGGATTCATCTGAAGGGGCTTCATGGATGGATGCTTTATGACAATTCAGTCATAGTTTTTGTGACAGGACAAGAATGACTATTTTTGAAGGATACAATTAAATGACTCACCATGAGCGTGAAAACGTGTTCCTTTTGTCACCCTTTTCCACTTCCAGCCTACACCTCTTGAATGGCTATTTACCACAGCCACCCACACAAATAATACAGACCCGTTGACCATGTTTCATCAAGTTCATTATTAGATGCAAGGTGAAGGGATGACAAATCCATTCACACTGCAAAAAAAAATGCTTGCAAATTCACGTTATGCTTTTTCTTTTTGGATCATACATTCAATTGTGTAAAGTTAATATCGATGGTTTATGGGTATAAACATTGTAATGTATAATAATTATATTTTATTCTGATTAATTAAAAGGGAAGCAAGTGTTCCAAACCTCAAATTTCTACATTCTCCAGTGGTTGAAATGGGTGGAGGTGATTTCACAATGCGCATTTCCCATGGAAGTTCCCCTCTCTAAAGTTTGAATAACAAAATCCATATATATACGGTTCAACAGATATTATTTTAATCTTGCTCCATGTGTTGGAAAGTTAATATTTACAGTATTTAATAATGTGAAAGAAGTTAGTTGGGCTAAAGCTACTGAATTCCTCAGTCCTGTTTTGTTGATTATTATCAATTGTCTAAATTAAAACGATATATTAAGTTGGACTACAATGTTGTATATGCAATTCACTAACAACCACTAGATGGCTCTAGCGTTTCTTTATAGTTATACAGAGATAAATAAATTATTATTCTGGTTGATCTGTTCGGGAGACCGGCTAGGAAAACTAGCAACAAACCCACCCACTGTCAATGCTGTGAATCCCCACATATTTAATGCTTATAGAGAAATCCGTCTTGACCCCCCCAACATTGATTTCTCCCTCTCAACCACAGGTTCAAAGGCAAATAAGTCTCCAGAGGACCAACTCAGCACATCCAAGACTTGGGTCAGATAGGGAGCTGTTCAGACTGCTAAATAACACTGGTGTCAAGATTGTTTAAAGTTCAGTTACTGTCTAGCGGACACGCAACACAAACTATGAATGAATATTCAAAATAAATGTGCTGATTTGCGATCAGAATTTTAATGCTGACAGATTCTGAGATATGCAACTTAACAAATAGAAGGCCGAAATAAACAATGTTGTACGTTAAGCAGAGTTGACTAAATACAAGTATATCACATCAATAACACATACAACAAAACTTGAAATATAAAATATGTTTCCAAAAAAATCTATATCAACCTTATTTTTTTTAATGAAACCTGAAACCTTCCTATAACATCTCCATGTCATCCAGTATAAAAATAAATACTATTACTGAAACTGAACAAAACTCAACGGCCAACCTTTCAAAATCGTTCATAAACAACGGCCCTTCAACTGTATAAAACATAGGCCTCTCTGCTCGTGGGGTTAGCCGAGCCTTATGGTTGGCGCTGGGCCCTCAGCTGTAGAGGTACTGTGAGATAAAGCGTTGCAGCTTCTGTGTGTTGTCTGGCAGCAGGAAGAGGGGACTGACGGCGAGGGAGGTCCCGTTACCCAGCGGCTCCTCCACCAGCACCTGAGGAGACACACCAGACCAGCATCACCACTACGGCTCCTCTGACCGGTTCACCTTTATAGTGGGAAAATGGATCTGATTAAAATGCTGCCTGATTCCCATGAATACAAGGTCAGGGTTTTTAATCGATGACTGCACCAGACGTTTTCCTTCACGTGGAGATGAGGAAGTATGGTCAGAAATTAAACGTGCAAGGAAAGCAAAATGCGCTCTGACTAAGCAGTTTAGAAGTAGAGTCGGGATGGAAGGCAGAGGCACAAAAGAGGAAGATTATTTGACCTCTTGTACCAATGTTATCTTCTCTGCTTGGGAAATGACTTGAAAAATGGTTCAAGAGGAAAGAGAGACTTTGAGGCATTATATTATAAGTATATATCTTAGGTTTATCTAAAAGGGAATTCATTCTGATAGTGGAGCTTCTGAGCCCGTCCCTTTAGTAGGAGTCTTTGTACAAGGACAAATACATAGTGATGTGCAATAGAAACAAAAAAACAAGGAACCAGAGAGCCAGAAATAGCAGGTCAGTTGTTTCAATCTAAATCATTAGTGGAATCTTTGATCTAATTAATTCAATCACTATTTCCAAATCTTCGAAGAACACAGCCTTACCCCAGCTTCTCGGATTCTAAGGGGAGCTGCCCCTTTTTTAAGTATGCAACATTTGGGTCTTATCTGCCATCCAGCTTTACTGTAAATCAGCATCTTATGCAACAACACCTGCTGACTTTCCTCAAGGTTTAATATATTCAGGACCAGATCATGTATTCAATCCAATGCACTCTTGGTAAAGAAAAGTCAATTATTTACGAATTGACAGACACTTTGGGCAGTGTTCTGATCTATTTAAAATAAACATTGGACAAAATAGGGTAAGGTCATCATTTGGATGACAAGATGAATGAGAAGCAGCACGTTGTTGTTGTCCCACGGTCATCTGGTCATCTTGATAAAAGCATGATAAAAAACTTTTTGTATCCACTTAAAACACTGTGGGTTGTGGATAGCCTTATATTCTGGCACAACATGATGGTTAAAAAAACAACAAAGCAACTGTGAGTACCTTAATATTAAGGGTTCTGACCCTCACTGTGTACAGCAGTAAATGTGGCTTATTATGGGGTGTTTCATCCAAGATCTGGCACATCAGCCTTGAAGGGAGCTAACTGAGATGCAGTGAGACAGGTTCTGACAGCCAACTGATGAGGACGGATAAAGAGCCTGTCCAAAATATGTTCCACCATTTACTTATTCATTTATTCACTCACTCTGAAATTATTAGCTGCCAGGAGTGTGTGTCTGATTTGATAAAATCCCATTACTCTTTTTAGTATTCCGAGTGCATAAAAGATAGCCGAGGAAATTCCTTCAGCTCCTCACACCTGGCCTCAAATGCAATGGTTCTGAGACTGTGGAGTGGGAGACACCACGGCGAAACAAACCACACAACGCCATTCAAATTAAATAATTATAGTGGTTTCTGGACCAAAATCTGACGTTGATGATGTCTGATGTTACATCATGAAGGGGTCCTTGGACCAATGAGTCTGAGTACCGTACAGAGTGCTGTTTTTCCACCCGCTAACTTTATTAAGGTTGGCTTGTATTTCAAATTGAGCTTGAAGATGTTGATCAGAGAAATCTGATACAAGCACTTGATCACAGATACATCGTAGCAGGAGGTATCTGGAGCCACACAGACTCCAACACTCCCCACTCTGCAAAGCAATCGCACCTTTAGGGATTCCTGAAGCACACACGCAGGTACGCAGATACACACGTAGTTACTCACCCCGAGGTCTGTTAAGGTTCGTACTGCTATGCGTGCCGCCTCCTCAGTGCAGCTCTCTGCGTCAAGAACAAGAGGCACTGTTTATCAATCCAACATTCGTAACAAAACAAACAGGAAGCCATAAAGAGTCCAGGAGGGCCTTTATAAGACTTCTAGAGCTATTCAAAGAGAGCTTTTACAGGGCTCGTTAAGCTCAGCAATTAGGGCATTAACATATACCTGTGTGTGTGTGTGTGTGTGTGTGTGTGTGTGTGTGTGTGTGTGTGTGTGTGTGTGTG
>JAOSLM010000143.1:11265320-11276192 GCA_025629765.1 Eleginus gracilis
TAGTCATTTATCAAGTAGTACTCATTTATCAAATAATGATCATTTACAGGGTATAGCATTAAAAATAGAAACAAACCATTTAACCTCACTATGACATTACATCGCATTTGTGAAGCACATTAACCTGTAAAATAACCTCCATAACATCCATTATTATGTTCACACTTGTTATACACATATCTATCTAAAAGCCTCATTTTCATTTCTTCATATCCAATTTCATTTATTTCCTGTACTGCTTTACCAAAATTCTCTCTTTGCATTTTGTACCCTCACCGGTCTTCTAGAGCCTGAGGGGCCACAAGTTGCGAGCAATGCTGCCCATGCTTATTGATACTTGTCAAATACAGCTGAGTGATCCAAACCCAAACGAATGACCTACTTATCTTCTCTCACAGTCGACTTCATAGTTGTTTTCCGGTTTGTGATGTAAACCATCCAAGAACCGAATAGTGCATGTGCATATGAGGCTACGTACGACATCTGAATGTACATTTGCACATGTCTGTTTTTTTTATTAATTTTTTACTTGTCAGTGCTTTTTTGCATTTTGTCTGTTGTTTATCGTTGTTAGTATTATATGTTGAGTATTGCATCATGTCTGTGTGTGTGTGTGTGTGTGTGAGTGTGTGAGCGTGTTTGGATTGTCATGTGTTAACGGTGATGTGGAGTCGTGCACATGATTCCGAGATGTTTCTTAGTGATCCTGCCTGTCTCTTTTCTCCGTGTGAATCTAGGCCGGCATCGCAGGGGCGCCTGCTCGCGCCGTATCCGCCGTAAAGAACATGAATCTCCCCGAAATGCCCAGAAACATCAACATTGGAGACATCAGTATAAAAGTGCCAAACTTACCCTCCTTCAAATAGTGGAAGCAAGATGGCCACCCCGGCCCGCAGACATCCACCAGTGTTTACTGTGATGCAATTTGTTTACCAAAACCTCACGTCACAAAGTTTTTATTCAACATATATGAGTATTGAAGGTACTGCGTGAAGCAAAGGATTTCCTCTATGATGTTTTTCCTTTTTTGTTTTTTTGGGTTTGTCCTGTTTTAAAAAGAATGTCCTCTATGTGGCTTGTTGATTTGAGAGAGAAGATGGAAGTATTTATTGAACTGTAGTACATTCCTCTGCCCCCAACCCCTCCACCCCCTTCAGGCCCCTCCTTAACGATCAGCTGAGTTGGACCTGGAGATCTATTGAAATGTTTATTTTTGTTTGGTTACTTGTACGTCTCTACCTGTATGAAGATCAAGGTTTTTAGTAGGAAGTGTTTTCTGGAGTTTAGGGACCATCTGGTTGGTTTGGTTGTGCCAGAACATAGCAATCATTCCATTCATCGTTCACGATGTGTAACCGAATTCAATGGCAAAGTGAAACAGTATTGTTGAAATGGTTTGTAAACAAACTGTGAAAGAATATTCTTATATTAAAATAATGCTGTATGATGGTAATTATTACTGTATATGCTGATATGTCTTTTCATTGTCTTATCAGTGTGCAAAATAATGAAAATATTTCTTTAGATTTTATTCTATGCATGGCGTTTTTTTCTTTACTTTTGCAAGTAAATAAAGTATTCAATCTTTTGTGTGTCTTTGTGTATGTTAATTTGAAGGAAAAATAATATGAACTTGCCTCAATTGGTTTTCAGTTATTATAAAACCAAACGTCATTGAAGGATATATAAAGATATTTCTTGCAAGTAATCGATGTCATCATGAGTATGATATATTTATGCCCAGAAATGACAACCCATCACTTAGTACCCTGTTGAATAATGAATGGAATGCATTTAATGCCCGAAAATCACTATAATCACACTTTTTTCCTGGCAAACAATAAAATAAATATCGTAAGATTAGGATCTGCCATTAGGATCTGTCAATGCTGTAGTTACGTTACCATGCGCATGTACTGCGCAAACAGCGACCCCGACGTATCATAACGGCGACCGCAAATTTTCCTTTTGAGTATTTCTATGAATATTCCTAACTAAAAGTATATTATTACGATTTAAAAAAAAATCTGAGAGATAATGGTTTAGTTGTTTCTAATTCTGAATGAATATTACATGAGAGCGCATTTCTGCGCAGTTTTGACAATCACGTGCGTTACTTGTGACAACAGGAAGTGAGAAGTGACATTTACATTACAAAAAATATCTACTTTTATCGATGGTGCTTTATTAATAACAATTAAACACCATGGCGTCTATTGTCAAAGAAACGCAAAGGTATGTTATTGTTTACGCTCAAATAGGCTACTATAGATGAGCTAACAGTTACTGTATGCAGTGCAATATTACAGGGGAGCATTGTAGACTTCAGACAGAATTCCTCAACATGGGTATTTTGAGTGCTTCATTAACACATTATATTCTTCATGGTGTTGTATACGTTGTTTTGTGAACTAGAAAGGGCTAGTTTTGAGAAACTACCGTACGTGAATGGTCTTAATTTAGGAATATTCTCGAGTCTGTTATTGCCATTCAAAGTCTGATATTCCAATACATCTCGTCCCTCAGAGTTATTTAGAATATCTTTATGGAATATGCATATCGAATGAGGGTAACATTGCAGTTTCTTCCATCCAGCATCAAGGAGGCAGTGGGTTTCATCAATGCTATTGACGTGAACAAATTCTCAAGACTGACCTCTAGGATCATACAGAAACTTCACCTGAAGGTAAGCCAACTGCACTGTATTCATTCAAATATCAGATATTTTGTTAAGCACAGGTGCTATGGAAAACACAAGTATTAACACAAGTGTTTCTGTATATATTTATTCGATAGTGTACTTTTCTGACATCTGTACAGCTCTTATAACAATTCTAACAGCTGCTATCCTTTTGTTATTGAACGCAGGGAGAGCGGATACTTAGTGAAGACGAGGAGCTGAAGCTTCAAGCCGCGCTATCATTGGAGAAACCTGCTCTCACGCTAGTTCTCGAAACAGTCTCATTTATCCTAGAACAGGTATGATATGGGGCATTGTTTCTTTCTGCTTATGGTTTTGTCATGTATTTATCAACTAATACCAGGGTTTACCATCATGTGAAAAGTCCTATTGGTTCTGTGTAAGGCTCGTGCTAGGTCCAAGCAGGAATGCTGCCACCTACTGCTCCCATAGAGGTGGGTTGAAACCATGGGAAACAATATCGACAAATTACTGCAGTGTAAATGTACATGCCATAAAACCTCATAAAAACATACAGTATGGTATTTTAAGATGTGTGTGTGTATATACTAGTTCTGGACCTTAAAATAAATATCAATATTGTCGTCCGATATATATGGCCATATATAAATCAACATACAAAATATAGGGGATAATTGTAAGCACATGAATGAATAGAGTTTAAGGGTACATTGATAATCAGGTGAGTCCATCCTTTTCATATGCTCTCTACTGTCCTGTGGTGTTTCCTTCTCAGGCGGTGTATCATAATGTGAAGCCGGCATCACTACAGCAGCAGCTGGAGGCGGTCCACGTGAGCCCGGAGAAGGCGGAGGTGTTCACCCAGACATGGGCCTCCGCTGGCCCGGAGCTGGTGGATAAGCTCAGGCAGACCGTCTTCGCCCCAAAGAAGGTGATTCAATTGAGAAATAGTTGCCTGGTTGAGGTGGATTGAGCTGCGGTTGGTCACATTACAACAGCGCAAAATGTAGTTCCGAATGAAGGATTTCGATTTGCTGCCTTTTCAGATTTTTCATCTATCAGCATCATTTGTGGATTCAATGTTTACTGATGGCATTCAGTGAAGCACATATGAGCTTTTTCTGCTTTTATCTGTGTGTCATTCAAATGTATGCTCTCATTATTTATTTTGAATCTAGAGCCCGTAGCTAGAGGACATTATCACCGATCTGGCACTAAGCATGAATTATGCAGATATGAGTCACGCCCAACACTCACAGTGTTGTATTTAACTGTGCCCCCGTCCCTCTCCCATGTGGTAATAGTTCAAACAAACATCGTCCACTTATTATACTGCATGTTCTCTCCCTGAATATTCTGCCTCATAAAAAAGGCACTTTGTTGACAAAAACAGCATAATGAGACAACAAAAATAACAACCCTCCATTTGCATTCGGTAATATGTCGTTGCTCTTGTCGTCGTACATCTTCAGAGAATTTTCTTCCCAGGGACTTGTGCGTAGTCTCTCCTGTCTTCCCTGACTACAGCTGCTGCTGCTCTTTGTGCTAACAGCAGGACAGCAAGGAGGTCACTGATGTATCTGGGCTTTGGCTGCGGAGAGTAGATGCAGAATACAAAACAATGTTTTCCAACATAACTTGTGTCTTCTTAAATTCTTGTGTATTGAAGAACATCAAAGGGACAATAGGACGTTGCTTGTTTTTTATGTCCCAATTTCTCGAAACTAGGTCTCAGATCCCTATCAGAGCGGGGAGCAATCTGTTGTCTTTGTTTTAAATAGGGCAAATTGTGGCCCTTGCTTAATTATATGGCGTTTCTGCCTTTTCTTTGAACTTGCTCTTACATAATGGAAATTTCTTGTGATCCTTTTCTGTCTTCACAATCCATTTGTTTAAGTCTTGCTTTTCCCTTTTGCTATTGTTATCGGTTTCCAAAGCTCTGAAATGACCGCAGTGTACCATGTTTTCAGACCTATTCCATACTTTATTAAATTGAAAGTGCAATTAAAATGCACTTTCACACTGTCTGTGTTGAGGCAAACATGTGCAATTGTTTTTTAGTGCAGAAGATTCCACAGAGGAAACACGCAACTCCTACACAGAATTCTCTTAAAATGCTGAGTCTGGGTTCTAGAGTCTTATCATTCACACATGGTTTACTATTATTGCTCCACTCTGCATCGTAAAACACTTAGCCACCTCTCTTTTCCGCTGCTCATGTATCACACTGCAACAACTGACTGATGAGCTATATCTCAGGGAATCAGCCAGCTAGCCAGTTACAGACAGTGTGTGTGTGTGTGTCTGTGTGTGAGAGGGAGGGGGTGAGAGGGAGGGGGTGTTGGGAGGAGGAAGGACAGAGGACACACTGCAAGGCTTTTGGACAACGCAAGCATCCAATGAAATTTCAACCTCTAAGAAACAAACTACCCATACATCTTTTGCAATGCGCAAATTTGAATGTTTGTAAATTCCAATTACAAACTCAGCCTCGCTGAGTGACCTTTAATATGCAAGACTTTTAAAGTTGATTGAGAGTCATGGAAATCTGTACCGCTCAGGAAGAAACCACTGACAGAGATTGAATACATTTGTTAGTTGTGTAAATCTCGGCAAACCGTTTGAGACACATTGTCAATTTGACAAAGAACACATTATTCTCTCTAAACAGGTGTCATTTAATTCGGTGCACAAAATGTCATGATGGCTGAACTGAATTTCTTTTTTTGTATGTGGTACAGATAATGTATGATTTCAGAGAATTTGGACATTTATATCTAGCTAACCTGGACATATACACGGCCATTAAAAGACAGCCACGGGCTGGGCCAGCACTCACCTTCCCAGCTACTGCGAGAGGCTGCTGCAGCTCATTATCGAATTGGTCGGCTGGCAGACGATATCAAGGTGGAACTTGCTCTCCCCTCTGAAGGAGAACTGACTTGCGGTCCACACAGAGAGCACACTCGCTAGAGGGGGGAAGAGGTGGTCTACCGCTGAGATCACAGTACTGAAATGAATGAACAAACAGGCCCACACTTTTGCTTAACTTGACAAGACTGAATCTGTGGATACCATCGACTCACACATTACCTGCTGTTCTACTTACCTTTGTTACAGTCTTGTGTGTCCGTGTGTGCGTTTGTGGGGTTACGTGTGTGTTATTGTATGTGCGTTTGTTTGAGGAATATTTTATGCAGACTTTCTTTCATCCTACCTTGCCAGCTCTTAAAAGTATATTAATATAAAAAATAAATAAAAGAAAGGCAGTTTGTGAGTTTCTATTTCAGAATGATGTGCACCAGCCTGCTAGTGTTGTCTTTTTAGGCACTTTCTTAGTCTCAATATTTTGACCATAGAAGAGGGTCACCTTCTCTAATTGAAAGAAATGACTGTGTGTGTGTGTCTGTGTGTGTGTTGCAGCTGGAACACGTTGGCTGGCAGTTGAACCTGCAGATGGCTCAGTCCAGCCAAGCCAAACTGAAGGACCCCAGTGCTGTGCTGCAGCTGGGCGTCCGCGCAGAGGACTCCGAGGTACACGCACACACACAGATACTGCACACAAATTCTCTTTCATACTTTGCACCTGCCTCCTTTTAAACCCATGCACAAACACATCCACAAAATTAGGCCATTGTCATTCACCATAGACGGGTATACCGATTACTGCAAAGTCATAGTCACGATGACATCACATTGAGGAAACCCCTTCCTCCATCAATGCATGGATATATCCTCCCATGTATCTATCATCTATCCATCCATCCATTCATCCATCTACCCATCCATCTATCCATCTTCCCCTCCCTTCACCCACCCAGCCATCCATCCATTTACCATCTGGTGCTGAGGATGCTAATCCCCGCTGGTGTGTCTTGAGAGTGGCCATGCGTCAGGCTCGGGAGCTTGCAGAGATCCCTGGAAGCTTGTTATCCCGGGTCTCCTGGGCCTCTTCCCTCCGTCTAGAGCCTTCCACATTATCCGATAATGACTTTTTCTCCGTTAGTCATACATTTGCTTTTCTGTCAGACCCACAGCATTGTTGTTGTTCTTATTTATTTTTTATGAGTGAATCACAAGAACCTTCGTGTACTCACAATATTGTGCTGTTGATTTAATATTTGATTGTGGTATGGGAAATATAGCATATATATTATATGGCATAAAATATGGCTTTTTATGCTGCTCCTGCCAGTGTCACTATATTTTTCCATATTAATTAAACAATTAAAATAATAATTGTACAAATTTACACCATTTCATTTTGGATGCTACTGTTACTTTGCTATGGCAGCAAAGCAGTACTCTAGCGACAGTTCTGCCTTCCTATTGGCTAATGGGGGCGTGGTTGCACATCAATAGTCTGGTCCTTGTGGGCCTGCTGGGTTAATTGAACTGCACCAGCCGCGGGATTTGGATTAACCAGAATATATTTTTACTTTCTGAAAGCTAGGTTCTCTTTTAAATCAGCTGCTCTCTTGCCGTACATATTGAGCAGCATAAAAGGGTGTATATAACGTTCACACTGTTTCTATGTTTGAGTTTAAAGACAGAGACACAAGATAAGCATAAAAGAAATCGATATATGCAATGCATTTTTTCTTTCTTTCCTGTAATACCTTTCTAACACTTTCAGAACTTAAGGACCATGCCTTTGTTCCAAATGCCTGGTTAGTTTTCAACGGTTGAGACAGTATTTGGTGTATTAAACTGAGTACATCGAATCACAAAGTGTCGTATATGTAGTATTGTAACCCTTGTGAATGCATCTTAGACAGTAGAATATGAACAGGGCTGATCGTTTTCTGCTTCCTGTGTGCTTAAACCAGAGCTTTGATTTGTGATCTACTTACAAAATATCCCGTGGTGGGTGGAGACAGTCAGAGGGACTAGTTGAATGTACAAAAAGGAGCAGCTTTAATACGAGTACCATCGATTTAACAAAAATCAAAATCATTTGCAATTCTTCCGGTGAACATAAGGGGACACTGTTGCCTCGCCAAACGTTCTCCAGAGGAGCGACGCGGTATGAAAATGATATATTCCGCGGTGTGAACATTGTTGTTCAAAGACCTTCCGTGCGCAGGGTTTTCTTTTTAAATTTCATCTGAGATCCTTCATTAGTTTCTTATAAGTTTGCTTCCTGCAAAAAATCTCCAGCAAATACACTACAGTGTAATCCAGCAATGTCAAAACATTGTGAAGATGAAGAGGCAACCAAAATGCTAATATAGTTGAGAATCAGCCGCAAGTGTCAAGATAATTAGAATAAAAAGTCATAACATCTCCAATGCTAACCAATTTTGTTGACAAAGAAAAGTGAAATACTGGGAGAGTGGGAGTGTTAGGACAGAGGAGAGGAAGATGAGGGTCTAGGACACAAGCAGAGGAGAGGGAAAAAGAGAGCAAGGGAGTGGGATGGACAATTATGGACAATCCAATAATGCTACAAAGTCTAAAAACAAGAAGGGAACTGAAAGAAAATCATCAAACGACAAAGGGAAGTGAAGCCTGAGTGGGCCACCCTCTGTGTGATATTGATGGAGGGTAACCAGAGTGGAGCGTGGGAGACACAGTACCATCGAGGCTGCCTTCTTAACCCTCTCCAGCAGGAGCCCATCCCCCTGCCCCACCGACACCCAGCCTCCGGACCCACAGCATCTCCCGAGCTTCCTCTAGTTAGCATTATGCTATGTTACTTGCCCCCGTTTAATGGTTAACAATCGTATATTATTTGGTTACACTTTTTTAATTGAATCAACAGCTAACGAGTTCTTGTTCACTCAACCGCTGGCGGCGCACATCAGGATGCGGGCAAGCCCGTCACGGCTAGACGGTGCTTTGCTTTGGTTCTTGGTTCCGACACGTTCCGACTCTGGATTTCCAGTCTCTTGGTCACTGGTGGTGTTTACTGCAGCGCATGAAATATGTCCGCCATGCGCCCGCACGCCGGGGCCATAAACACCCACCGGTTCCTCCCCCTCCCGACCCAACCCTGGCAGATTGCGGTTGTAGTAGTAGTAGTAATGGTGGTGGCGGTGGTTGCAGTGTGACCTATATTTTATCATCTGCATAGGAAATCACATGCCGTCTGAGTGACGGTACTCCACATGTTTAATGCATGGCCCTAGTATGGAACCTGTCAGCTGGTATAGGCCATACTCCCGTCAGTCCGCCCTGCCTCACATGAGCACTCCCCCATCCCAATCCCTCCTACCCTGCCACAAGTAACCCCTCCACCCACCTACACACCCTGTTGGACATGGAGAGCATGGCGGGGGACAGGGAGAGAAGGAGAGGAGGAGGAGGAGGAGAAGGGAGGAAGAGGAGGTTTCGCGGCCATAGGGGAATGCAAATGAAGGAAAAGCAAAATGTTCTTCGTTGGGAAATGAAGAATGTATTGGCGGTGGAGGGTTTGACACCAAGGGTGTAGGAAGCATCCTTAAGTTAAGGGGTTAGCCTATGAGGGCTGCTAAGGGGGTTTCTGTTTACAGAAGAAAGTAATTGTACAATGTAATTTACCTGAATCACACGACCAAGACAGTATGGCCAAATGACCATTACATGGTCACGTTTTGACAACATATCCACTGTAATACATATCACAACCATGGGTGACGCAAATAAAGTAGAGGCCCAGAAGACCATCCGCTCTGTAGGATCGTTTCGACACAGTCACTATAAACATGCGGTACAAGTGGTGCTTGGAGCGACCATTAGTAGTCGTACAACCAGCATTGGCTGCCCATGGAGTTAATGGTGCACCTCACCTCTCGTATATTGTGGTCATAGTGGGTATTGGTGGGCATCAGGGCAGCATGCCATTGTAAACGGCTGCGTCCGTTCACAATGTCCTGTGGCTTCAGTGATGGCACCAAGGCCCTCCCTATGCAATTCCAAGCAATCCGCTTGTTAAAGAAAGTGCATTTGCAATATCTATTTATTTGAAATGGTGTCTGAGGATTCTGCTGCTATTTGTGAAGGTGCCACTGCAGTTAACTTTCAGTAAAAGTGCACTCTCGTTCAGTAGTATGTGTGTGTGTGTGCGTGTGTTTGTTTGAAATGAAGCTTATGTAGCCCTCGATCTAAAGTGAACACTCTTAGGATGCTTGAGTGCACTAAATCCTCCTTCCGTGAGGCTGTTTTCTAATGAGATATGATCCGTATTATGCAACCGTGTTCTTTTATTTATTCAGGAGCAACAGCCCGGCCACAACATGGCTCCTTGTGAAAACGGACACCCCAAAAAGAAAAATCTGTGCAGGGATGTCTCGTTTTCAGTGTCATGCGCTAAGTTACCGTGATTGCATTGCCTTGGCAGCGCCCTTTGTCGGTGGCGTGCAGAGCCTCAGGATCGCCGGAGCTCCTCTGTACTCCTGCACAGGAAGCCAGAGCTCAAGAGGCCATCTGGAGCCTCTGATAGCACTTGTTTGTTCTCTCTCTCTTTCTGTCCCTCTCCTGTTCCTATGTCGCTTTCCCTGGCTTTATTTCGCTTTGTCCTTTTTACCCGTTTGAGTCATTTTCCGTCTCGCTCCCGATTCCTCCTGATTATTCCCGTTGCTGCGTGCCACTACTTTCTTAAACACCGGGTTCAGCAAGACACTCAGGTGTCACTTTGATGACTCTGTCTCTCCCGCTTTCTCTTTCCCGCAGGTTATTCTGTAGAGTAGCTCTCTCTGTCTGTCTGTCTGTCTGTCTGTCGGTGTGTGTGTGTGTGTGTGTGTATGTGTGTGTGTGATGCGTCTAATTCTGCATGATTTCTCTTTCTCTCGTGCTCTGTTGCTCTCTCTCCCTCCTATCTGTCTCTCCCTCCTATCTTCCCTCTGTCCTGTAGAATTAGAATGAGCCATCACTCTCGCAGCCCTTGGGAGGCTGACATTGGTAATATAGCACATCCGCTCGCAGGACCTACTCTGCCAATTGCAATATTTACTGTGGACATGTGATGCCGCAGAGGGCTCTACGTCCTAGTTAGGGATCGAATGCACCGCCAGACACTACAGTACAGGCCTGCACTTCAAAGAACCTCTTGGAATTGCCGTTTAGGATAGACTTGATTAGTTCAGATGAATTACGGGCCCGGAGAGATTTCGGCGACAGCCAGCATAAATTAGATTCTTGAAAGTTTACTTTAGGAAAAAAAGGGTCTCTCTCTCTCTCTCTCTCTCTCTCTCTCTCTCTCTCTCTCTCTCTCTCTCTCTCTCTCTCTC
>JAOSLM010000143.1:11608196-11623656 GCA_025629765.1 Eleginus gracilis
CACAGTGGGTGACCCCGTGTGTTGCCACAGCACACTGCACACAGCAACCAAAGGTGAATGAAACAAACAAAGCAAAAAAAGATGCAGAAGTGGTAGAAAGAGAAAAAAACAATAAGCTGTTGGACAATGGGTGGGAGCCAGGAGATAAAAGTGTGGCAGAAATACGGACCTCTTCACAGGTCACATAACAAAGCTAATGAGATTTAAAGACGACATTTTAACGGTCTATAAACTATCTGAACTAATCACCCCTGGTGTGCTTCAGCAGGTCTGGTGTGAAGGCCTGGTGTGGTTGAAACAAAGAGGTGCAGCTGCAGACTGATTCATTCTCCATCCATGCAAAGCCTTGTATATTGTGCGAGGCGCTCAGTAGATCTGGGATAAACGTTTCGGTACCAATGTATCGTAGAGAAAGCGATCACTTAACGTTGCGTCACAATACGTGATCAGGTGATAAAATGTCCAGCCACTGGGGACCTGTTATAGACTGTGGCATCACTTCCGCTAGATAGAAGGCTCTGCAAAAACTGGGTGACACTACCATGCAAAGTGAAACAGCCTTATGTACTGACAAAAGATCTGTTTCTCACTACCAATACTCATGACAGGGAAGCAGCTAAACTGCTCTTAGGTCAGTTGTCAAAGCTGTTTTGTTGCTCCACTGTTTTGTTGCTCCACACTATATCTGGGCAAAAACATGTTTCAACGAGGTGTGACACAACCCTGGGTTTAAGACACCTTCGCTTTCATTTAGCTAATTATGTGCCAACATCAATGCATATGCCTTGAGCTAGTGTTTTTGCCCGGGACTACTCCCCACTGTTGTGGGTACCTTCCGAAGAAATGCGTTTGGGCAGAGTGGAGCCTGGCGGCGCCAGCCCATGATGGGCCGAGGAAGATGAGGAGGAAGGATAGGAGGGATAAGAGGAATGGGAGGAAGGTCTGGAAGGTCGGGAGGGGGGTCTGGAAGGAGGCCTGGTGGGCGTGGCGGCCCGGGGAGGCAGGGAGGATGCACCAGACTGGTAACGAGGGGGGGGGCGGGAGGAAGGAGATGGACAGGGCGAGGGCCAATGGGATGTACCTAAAAAGAGGGATGGACAAATGATAAAGGATGATTGAAAGAAGAAAGGAACCAATTAATGATGACCATACATCACACTAACACAATGGAAGAGGAGGATGGATAAATGGAGAGAAGCAAGGCAGAAACAAAATTCTCAGCCTCAATTGGCAAAACAATTTATAAAAATAAAAGCTATTCTACGATTAGTGACAGCAGTGGTTGCTCAATGGTGAATGATTACAACAACTGTGCAGATGTCTTTAAACCAATGACACTAAACTTAATGCATTGCCTTATTTGGAAGGACGGTTGGGTTGCATTTTTTGTCAATACTGATCAACTCCACATCCATCCATACCTCCGTTGACCACACGCTGATCCGCCCCAGCGCTGGGGCTGTAGTCGTGGGCTCCCGGGCGAGGCGGCGGGGGTCCGGCGGAGCTCTGGACCAGGCGTGGGGAGTTCTGACGCCCCGCACCCCAAGACAAAGCCTCTCTGTTCCTTTGGCCAGGGGGAATGTACTTGTTCTCTCTACGCAAGCACACGGATGGCCACGCCCATCACCAGGCAAAGGTGCAAGACACACGCGATAACAGTTCTGTCAGTATATATTCTCATCAATATAAAAAGCTTTAGGCACACTGACGTTGAAAATATGCGTTACGGAAACGTGCAAGTGAATTTGCATTCTAGTGCTGAAAGTGAAAAGAACAGTATATTCTGTCGATAACAAAAGCACGCATGCCAAAAAATATAATCAAGCTTTTTTTTATTTGCACGTTTGTATATATTGTATGTTGAAACCACAGTACGTGCGTGTGCTGCGGTGTGGTGTGGTGGGGGCGAGCGTGCGGGCCCTGCATCACCTGCTGAGCGCGTGCGCCTCCCGCTCCCCGCGCATCACCGCCGTGTACTTGTCCTCCTCGGACCGCTCGTCGTTCTCCAGCGCCACGCGGGCCTTGTACGTGGAGCTGGCCTCGATCTCGTCCGCCAGCTGGGCCGCGCGCGCCTCCCGCTTCAGGAACTCCTCCGAGTTGTCCCGCTCCAGGGGAACCCTGGAGGGAAGAGAGCAGCCGCGCGTCAATAGGTGGCCAAGGTGCTGCTCTGATAAGGTGGGAGCAAAAGTAGTCCCTCCGGCTCCCCGCTGCCAGCTTCAGCCTGGACTTAGGTTTTATTTTTCTTCCTATCCTATTATTATTTTTTTATTCCTATTCCCATTCGTCAAATGTGCGTTCCTGTTTAAAATGAACACCAATGCCATCCCAGATTGATTAAAACCCTACAAGAAACAGCAGCAGACAACAATATACATAAACAGGGGTACGCGTGTTTTAATAGTCGATTTACCAAGCATTACATTGCTAATACATTCATTTTATGACATTTGCTTCTATTTTAGGACACTGGCATCCAATTAATTAGCTCTGTTAGTATTGATGCAAAACAGAAGAGACAATCTTCTGTATCTGCTACTTGAGCAGAGTTCACAAAAATTAACGTTCAACACAACACTATTTTTTCAAGGGCATAGCAGCAGTCTCTCTCCACAAGCAGCGCTTCTCTGTCTGCCTCAACGTAGTTTTCAAGCCCAGCTGGTCCTACAAAAGCTGATAGTTCTCCACACACACGATTCAAAGCACATTACTGTTGTTTCCAGGTGGCAATACTTGGCATAACAAGTTAAGATAGATACCGTGATTTATTTAGAGAACCCAACCGTTTGGATACACACAAGTTCCAGTGTATCCAAGACTGAATTCACCGGAGTCAAATAAGCTCCCGCCTCTACGATTCAGTGGTTTAATGAGACAGGGTTTAGTTTAATGAGGAGCTGCTTTGAACAATTGAACGAGGTACTCCTTTTTGTTGTGTTAATATTGGTTATGAACAATTGTCAAATAGATGGTAGGCAAAATCCGAAGTTTGGTCAATATTTCCAAAGTCCATGTTTCTCACCAAGCCAAATATGTGCACCACCAATTTAATGTTTACGTGAAATAACATGCAAACATATCATTCATACATATTTTAACGGTTACAATCTTAGAGGTAGTACTCTTTTATTTTCTCTCATCAGTGGTTCTCAAACTATTTTTAACAAACGGTTAAAAAGCTGAATCGTGACAAAAGACAACACAGCTTTCAAAACCTACGACATGCACGAAGTGAGGGGGACGGCTTACGTGTATGTGGAGAGGCTGCTGTCGTACGTGGACAGCACGCCGTACTTCTCTTCATTGTATTTGAACATGTCATTGGGATCCCAGCCGTTGGACTAAAGAAGGTGAAAACAAAGGCATTATCCTGTGAGCTCTCTTTAGCGTAGAAGAAAAAACAAACATGTCAATTCAGAATGCTATAAAATGTTACATTGCTCTGTGTGCACGTCTTACTACGTCCGTGTCCAGTGATTCCAGACTGCCGGAGGCGTGTGTCTCCCCGCCGTCCCAAGGTTCCAGATCTTTCTCCTTGTGCTCCCCGTTAACACGACCACTCACCGCGGCGTCTGTGAAGTTGTCTACGGCGCACACACATACACAGTTATCTATACTCTCCTGTGGAAGCAGTATGTATGTTTGTGTGCACTATCGCTGCATTGGCATTGGGCTTTTAAGAAGCTCACTGCCTATAAAAACACTGGATTAATTGCCTGAACCGGCCAAGGTATTACTGAATGAAATTAGACATATTATGGCCTCGTAACTACAGCCCTACTCACTACTTTTCCCGTCAAGGAAAACTCTACTTCTTCCAGCGGAGAGCAGAAACCATTTTATTGAATTTTTTTAAAACCAACCTTGGTTTCAACCATTCTAGCCTCCATGTCATTAACGTCCAAATTATAATCCATATGAAGTTATACTAATTTGGCCTCATGTTAACTCTCCCATTCTTCTTTGGGAATAGCTTCATTAAGCCAGGCAAATCATGGGGGGGGGGGTATTTGCAAGGAAATCTAATCTCAGTGAACCCAGGTCTGATCTCATTCCAGCACTGGCACAGATGGGCCGTGTGCAGAATGCATTCCAGGCCCCTGGGCTGATAATATTCAGCTTTCCCCCTAGTCTCCCCCCGTGTTCAACCATTGGCCATTAAGTGGTAGGGAGAAGGCTTGATCCATAACACGATACATGATCAGCACGGCACTGTAAGGTGGGCTCACAGGGCCTTGACCATGTCAAGCTCATAGGTTGGAATCGTGTATTCACACAGAATGTTGTGAGAGTTACAAACTAAAACAAAGATGGCGCTTTGGTGGGAGTAAGCAAGCATGCATTACAATGGACTTGAGTTAGGGAATTTAAACATTCCACATTTAAACCAAAACAATTGGAAGATAGGCTTATCATCTGCATGTGCATGTGCATATTTATGAGGAGTTCATACCCAGCCTTGTGTCAGCTCATGCAGGTGAAAATACAGCCAGGTAATAGTGCCACATGTGTGGCACTGTCGACAAATAACCATGACAAATAACCATTTCAAATCTGAATTTGGAAGAATAATGACCCGATACATCTCGGAATCTCCATCATACATGAAGCTTAAAGTGGCAATCTCCAAGATCTCCAAATATTCATATTACGGTTAGTTAAGTCACCATCTACTGCCAATTGATGCAGCACCATGGTGATTGAGCATCTGGACTACTGATTGAAGCCCTTGCATTGGGTTTCACAAGCGGTGCAGTTAGCGGTGCATTTTCTACCCCCACAGAGAGGGTATGTTGGAGCTACCTCATCAAGGCCGCTCTTCAAGTCACTTGTGTGTGTGTGTGATGCTCCATTTTTTTCCGCCATAGGTGGCGCCAAAGAGAACAAATTGGAGATCTTCGTGATTGCCCCTTTAAAAAGGCTACAGTAAATGCAAAGGAAGATCCCATGACATTGATCGAAACATAGCGTCAGAGCTTATATCCATGCATGCCTCAATCAAAACACAAGTGCTTTTTCCCCCCAATCATATGTTGTTAAATGTTAATAATTATATTGTTAAGAGGTTAGGGTCAAGTCATGAAATGCATTTCCATCTTTAAACAAAAAAGGTGCATGTGAATTATAGAAATGTACAAGGACAGAAAACAGATATATTACCTGCATCTGATGAGACTAAACCATGGGAGAAGAGAAACAGAAGTAGGGTAAGAAAGAGTGTCAGAGAGCAGGCACTCTACCGCACAGTACCGCACCCACTCAGGTGAGGATATACCAATTGATCAGTTATCACTGACCAATCCAAACAAAAGTACACAATACTGCACATCTTACTGAATGAGATCCTCAGTCTGAATTTCTTGACATTGATGAATGTAGTGTTCTAAATACTGTATTTAAAATAGGATAACGAATGTATACACTCCAAATAGACTTCTGAACCTGAGATATCTTAATTGAGAAATCTGCTGACGTAGTAAAACAAAACTTGATGGTGAGTCAACTGATCGCATCATTACATTTCTTGATGGTTTGATTTTTGATACATGCAGTGTGCCTAGTCACATTGGTGGCTCCTTATCACGTCCATCCTACATAGACGTATTTCAAATGAGAAGCTGTGCAAGTCCAGATGAATTCTATGAAGGAGGCTCATTCAGTCTTTATTGAGTGCCCCTGCTGTGCCAGGGAGACCTTTACACCAATCAATAATTCACATTACTTTTCAATGGCTGACCACTCTGAGCAGACGCGATATAACAGACTGCTCGCACTCTTTGACAGCAATGGTTGTAAATACAGACTAAACTAGATCAATTTACACAGATAATTATTCAGTTTTGCATTTGTTTTGTTGCATTATATATTAACGAGACAAACTATCCATCTATGTGAATGTGGCGAACAGATGCTGAAAACAAGTAGAGCAGGAGCCAGCCTGTTCTCAGTCTTTATACCTTTCCGTGCAAAATTGGGGTCCACATCTTTGAAGGTCACCACCACCACATCGGAGGCCTTGAATATAATGCTTTCCACAACATCTTCCTTTCTTGGACCCCCGGCTGGCTCGGGACTCTTTCTGTGGGCCGCGTCCAGCACCAGGTCGCACTGACGTGCACAGGACCAACGAAAAGGTTATGTTTTTCTTTCCTCACAAATGTATTAATAATGAATGAGAAAGCATATCAAGTCAGTCCCTTCACAACACCTCATTAAGTTAACAATGATAGATTAAATAGAAATTTAAAAGTTTAAAAGATAAGTACCATAAAACTGCATCAAAGCCAAGCTCTGCAATTACGGTTACATATTCTATTCTATTACATATTCTGAGGCTAGGGTTCAGTTTTTGTACAAATTGCCACCTAAAAGGGGAGGCATTGGGGAAATAAATCCCCATAAAAGGAAGAATAGAGGGACCACATACCTTCTTTCCTTAAAAGGAAATATGCAGAGAGTAATCTTTATATAATCCACCTTAGAAGTGAAGCTGCATACAAGTGCTGCCTAGGCATGATCTTCCCTGATTAACTTCAACTACTGGTGTTATTTCTCTTGAAAATTAAAGTAAAGCACTGCATACGTTAGGGCCGAGATCGGCCCTAACAAAGGAATTTCAAGTTATCCTTACCTCCGGACCGTAAGTCTTAAACACTCCTTCATAAACGGCTCCGTTCTTCACCTTCAGCTCACACTTGGTCCCCTATGAGAACAAGATTACATTCATATCACAACAGTAGGACACCACGACGATGATTGGCTCCGATATCAAACTACGCGCCAAGTCCAAACGATCTACAAAGCTGTTCTCCGGAGACTACCTTTGATCGGATATCTGCTTTGTTTTCCCACCAGCTGTTTTCTAGTAATTACACAGCTTTTGTTTACTGTGGCGCAGAGAACCGCTCCGAGAGGACAGCATGTGGGGCATGACAAGCTGTTTGACAGACTGCATGGCATGCTGCGGTAGGAGATTCATTTACACTAAGCATAAGGCGGATGCAAACACGGGCGTCTCTGCAGTGTGCAGGATACTCTCTTTGACTCATAGTGGATATGCCAATTGACCGATGCATTTACCCCAAGTGTGTTACAACACCATGAGTGCATTGATTCTTAGCATGCATGTCTCCCCCCCACCCATAGTGGGAATCTAACTCTACCAATAGGAGCTAGACAGTACCATAACTACAACTAGCTCAGCATAACGGATACAACTAAATTATCCAACAAATACAATAAACATACCACCACTGATGTCAACACGTGGACCATCCTCATGTTTGCATACACACCATTGAAGACAACCTCAAGAGAAAAGAAAATTCTATAGTTATGGTTTAATTGTGTAACTGGGTTATAATTAAGAAAACGCCCAAGATAGAAATGTATATACAAAGGCTAAATGTACCCGTGTATTGTTATACACATTCATCTGGGTATAGTAAAATGTACTGTATTTATTTTTCTGTCTTGGTATATTCAGTGTGGTCAACACATTGTTTACTCCAACACAGGTTTATCTGGGAGACCAGACCATTCAGACTATTTCAACCAGTATGTAGACATGTTCTTGACTTTGGCTGGCCTAAATTGTTCTGAACAACTCACTATGCAGGTAGGAGGTCCAATTCTGAAAAGCTTTGTGTGAAAGTAACCTCAAGCCCATTAAGAAATATCTAGTAAGTAAATTACTTACTGCTGCAGAAGGTCCTTTGCCACTGTGCCTTCCTCTGAAATATAATGGGAAATGCATTTTAGATTGAGCCGCAATTGAAAAATTAAAGAAAAATGGTTAAGTATTTCACATGCTATGATATTTGGACAATATGCTTTAATAGGATTTATAAAAAAAAAAAAAAAAAAAAGTGGGAGCAATATGGGAGCAGAGGTCCTGCCGTATGAGTAATCTTTGAATCAATAAAATAAATTAAATGAAATTTATAAAAAAGGATCCAGATTTAAACAATCCTCATATATCATTTTTAATTTTCTGATCTAGATTTGAAAAAGAAAAGCATCCCTCGTGAAATATGTTTTCATTCAGACATAGCAATTACAACTGGATACTGATAATGTGGCTGTTAAATAAGAAATACACGTAACATCTTTACTCGATTTTTAACTATGTCCTGAGATGCACCTTGTACAGCCGCTGGAAGGGCCGATTTGAGTAAATGAACGCTATATTCCAGTTCCACCGAATACACTTAATGCCTAATAATGGAATAACTTCATAACAATTCCGATGAACCATCATTATCATCATAATGGCATACAGAAGAATAAAAGACAACGCATCGTTTCTATCACGATTGAACCCCCTCGACATATTGAGCATGATTCTGTTGGAAGACTACGCAATTAATGCGAAATACTGTCGGGGACCAATAAAATGAAGGCTATTCGGAACACGCCAATGCCACGCACTCGCAATATGTGTGCATAGCCTGTAGATTTGTAGCATTGGTTAAAAATGACACGCATAAATGTCATACTTCAAGGACACTTTCTCACATATAGATCAACGGCAACGTCAAGGTTGAAAGCCATCGGCTGGTCTATCCTCTCTTTTACCCCATAGCCACCCCCGCCCATTAATTTCATGCATGCGCCTACACATTTTACATCAAATTCTTAGCGAGTCAATGCCACGTTGTGGCGATATATAGCTACGTGCATGTCCCTATTAAAACCAGTTGTGTTTCGTTGCAAATCGGCGATCATCATGTTGGCGCCGCACCAACCCCAAATGAGCATGATATACAAGCACGGACTGTCAATCGGCTAATTAGCTGGCTATCAAGCCATGAACTTCGTGCAGGGCAACGTGAGGTTTAAGTAACCATTAATAAATAAGGAACCACCCAACTGCTACAACCTTACACGAAAGGCACAATCGTACAGGGAATGCAAGACAACATACATGGGGTGATGTCAACAGACGTGGATCATTTAAAGTACATTAATGAGGCATCATCTGGTCGAAGATGCAGCAGGCCAAGCTAACAGCAACGCTAGGTGGCCAACACATACCAAGGCCCAAATACGTTCTCATTCATATACATAGTGTTCCCCAACGTTACAAACTGTCCCCATTTAAAACGTGGGCCGTTCTCAGCTATTGTAGTAATTTGGGAATACGTTGCATTTGCATCACACGTCTCTCTAATTACGCATATGCATTTTTTTCACTGACCTGCCCAAATTGTGTCGGCCCCCGCCGCTTCCTCCGGCACTAGAAGCGGTGGCACCGCCGATGCTGCCACCGCCGGGCTTGCGATTTCCACCGGCCTTCATTGACATGGTGATCCCATAAACGACAACGTTTGCAGTGTTATCTAATGGTTCAAAACGACCAGCTCCACGCTGCAGTTCGGCGGCGATGTGACGGCGTCCACCTGCGTGACAGCTCGCTAGCAGTCTAATGGTAGCTAGCTAGCAAGCTAATGTCAACCTGCTTATCTACCTTGGCTTCTCGAGAACGATGCTAACAAGCTAGCTCTCTAATAAGGGCTAACTAAATTAGCAATATGTACAATCCCTATTAAAAGAGGAAACGGAATCCTTAAAAAAGACAGCGAGTGCCAATTACTCTTCGGAAAGTAAAGTGTGTTTTGCACCCCTTGTCAATATGTAATGTTAACGCAATAATATTTTTCTGATTATCTCAAAATCGGGTTTACAGCTATCTCGGGTTCTCTCCGTTGCTAACAGCGAAAAGACCAAAACAGTCTGAAAGGAGACAAAAAGCCGCGGAAGGATATATGACAGGCGTAATAATACATCTTCAACGAAACATTCCTATAATGTATATTGACACTCAAAACACTGTTTATACTTGTAATAATGATTACATTTTGCATCAACTGAGATAATGGAAAAGTAAATTTAGACCTATTTGTAACATATAACAGAGACATACTACATGGCACTATTTACAGGAAGTACACTAAATGTCGGCGGCTGTATCGTAGCATCCACGTGAGCCGGCGAACACACTGACAGAGAGACGCACGTTGCCGTAGTGATTGTGTGTGAATCTGTCAAATCTAGTGTACAATATTTTACAGGTAAAACACACAAAAAACGGGTTTCATTTGACAAACAATATACTTAAAATGTCTAATTAGGTGACAAGTGCATCAAAGGTGGATGTGTGTTAATCACTAAATACCCAATTGCATACAAGTATGCAACTGTTGAGAACCGACAATGTAGAGTTTAAATACCCAAAGCATAAATTATAAAATAATTGAAATCAGCAAAAAAACAGATGACGGTTGAAATCTACAAATCGAATTACTCCGATACTGCCGATATTTAGCACCCGTATGATTTTATTAAGATGAAAACATAAAGCAATGGTGAATAGGCCATATTTAATCCGAATAGCAGTTCGTATAATGCATATGTTTTTATATAGATAGGAGAGTTTGCGAGAAGCCTAGCATGGGAATGTCTAAAGTCCGCCATGGAGTTTATTTACAACGACTCCATAGTGTGGAAGTTCTGTTTTTAAATGCTTCAAAATTAAGCATAATAGATATGTTCCTATGGTCCAAAATAATATAAGTTGTCATCTAAATTCTTCAAAGAAATGTCATACTAAACAACATTTTTATAAATGTCAGCCTGATCAGCAGACTGTGTCTGAAGGTTTACAGCTACAACAACGACATTATTGATTATTGAATGTAATGGTGAATTCTTTGTATCTATTGTTATTATTTTAAGTAGTAGTATTAGTAGCAGCAGCAGTAGTAGTAGTAGTTCAGTTGTATATTATTATTATGCATTTCCAAAGATGTACACATTGACCCATCTTTGTTTAACTCTTATGAATGTGCCCAGTAGTTGTTTAAATTATTCAGTTTGGAGGTGAGCTCATAGGGTGAGATCATGGGTGAGATCCGCGAGGTACGTAGAGGTAAAATGCTGTATGTAAAATGCAATGTAGCCTACTGTATTTTCGTCAGGCGTTCGGCGCGGCCAGCTCTCGCATAGTGTTGAGTCGGTGTGAGAACAGAAGCTCAAGCCATGAAAGAACTAACAGGGTAGCCCAGCGCTAGGAGCATTTCTTTGGTCACCTTCACGTACATAAGGCTCCTCCTGACGTTATATTAATACGCCTTTAATGTACCCCTGGTCGTGGTAACAGCACATATTTTTGACTGCGATAAAGTGTCAATGTGCGTCGTTTTGCATGCTGCTAGCTAAATAACTTAGCTACCACTGTGAGCTAGCCCGTTCCACGTCTATGTATATAAGCCTTGAATAGGATATAACTTTACCTGGTTTCTTTTTACACTAAATATAGCGTATATAACAACTCAACCACGCTTAATCCTTACGTCTTTAGCTTCGATTGGGTCATTTGGTCCAATGGTCCATCGTGACAATACACTAAACTATTTTCTAGCTCAACGCTAGTATTTAGCCGGTATCCCTTCTAGTCCAAGAGTCGCAACGTTAGCAGAGTCCTCATTGCACCGGCTATAAATATACGATTCTGATTCCTGCTCGGCGTCACACCAAAAGTGGTGGGTTAGGTGAATTTCGCTTGTACTAGGACTTTTCTTGCACTCTACATGGTCGCAGCAGTGAGTTCAAGACGATCGGAAGAGCGCGTCGGGACCCGAGGTTGTGAGCCGAGCTGGCCTGACAACTATACCGGCTGGTTGGCGTTTACATCGGCTTCAGCAAGTAAACGCAGCCGACTGTGGTCGCTTGCCGGTCGAATATTAACTGGAACCCATGGCCGTGTCCTATAACGAGTAATTACATCCTTGTTGTGGAACTTAAGGCAGGACTATCAGGAGAAACTTTTAGAGGTCAACGTCAAGCAGTTTGTTATTATTGTAAACCCTATGAGATCGCCAGACAAGCCCGACAGGGACCATTGAAACGCAACCATGTCGGAGGATAATGCAGACAAATTCATCAAGGTAATAACCAAGGAATCTCTCTCGCTGTACTGTCATGATTGCATTGTAATTCAACTGTTATAAATTAATTGAAATCCCTTGGTTATGAGAAGAGATAGGGACAGTTGATTCTGAATTTGGCATCATCTTCTGGAGGTTTACATTTATATTCGTGTATTATAGATTATCGTTTATAGATATTCTGGGATTCTCAGATGCTAAACTATATGATGTGACGTATCCTCCTAACCTATATTTTTCAGATAAAGGTAAGGTAAACTTGACTATTTTGATCAAAACCCAATAATGTCACATCAAATTACTTTTAATTTTTTAGGTGTTGGACATGACTGTGACAACCCCAATTGATATACTTATGTTGGAATAACTATAACTAACATATATTCCCACATTTATTTATGTTAACAATTATATTCCATGTAGCAGTTTCAATACGTATATCCAATAAGGTGGATATATCAATGTAGCATTGGTAAAACATTTATATGGTCATATCAATGTAGCATTGGTAAAACATTTATATGGTCAGTTTTAGTGTTTATCGTAATTCCGTTCTTTAATGGCTTGCCTTGAGGCTGACTACATTTTCTAAAGTTGTTTTAACAACAACCTTTAGCCCAATAGACCCAGTGATTGGCAAGGGAAAAGTGAAGATAGGAAAGTGGTGTTTTAAGGCAGATCAACCAATGTCTTTTCAGATGTCACAATACTAGTCACTTTGCCAAAACCTGATAACCCCACCTCGATTTCTCCATATGTGATATCACTTGAGGGTGTGGTGAATGTGGAACATAATTAATTATACTAGTTCTTGTGATTTGATTTAATGTTTAAATTGACATTGTAAAACCAAATGTGAGTAATTCTGGGCCTAATTGACTGAGGTGATGGAAGTGGAAATATAAGTGGTGTGGAAATAATGCTGATATTTGTCAATTCTTTGACTCTGGGGGGTTCATTTAAAACAAATGCAAAAAATAATAGTTCTGGTGAAAGGTGTTAAGGGTCAAGGTTAGACTTTGATCTCACAGGGTCTGAATTTGTCTAACCAACAAACATGCACCCTGGCATAGATCTGCGCCTGGACATTAACGTCAGCCTCGGCAGTATAATGTGATTATGAGTGGCCACAGCTGGACCTTTGAACACACAACTTAATCAGAATACATGGGAAAGGATTGGGTGGCAATGGTGGTGGGGGGGCGCTGCTGTCTGGCCAGACAGGATGTCATTGGGCACAAACCTCAGGCTACTTCACCATCCACTGCTGTGGATGGCTACCATGCAGTGGACACTGGAGTGGCTGAAGCACTGGGCAGTAACAGTATGATGTATTAGTTTCAATGCAAAGGGGTTAGCGATGTTGTACAAACTGTCCAGTATGACGTATGCTTTGTTTTGTGAGTTTTTGATAAAGACTAATCTTTGTTGAAGGGTAAAGAGAAAAACATTGTTTTTTCTTTTTTTTGAAGGGTATAAAATAGGTCAAAATTGCTCAAAGCCAGGGCATCTATCTTTTTATAACTTTTTCTATTTCAAGTCTTTGTAGGAAAGATGTATACAGCACAGGAGATTGGTTGCTCCATATTTGCTTTGGTATTGATCTGTAATTTAATAACGTTAATTATAATCTGTTCTCTCAAGGAAACATCCATTCTGGAGGAATACAACATCAACTGGACCCAAAAACTGGGAGCTGGCATCAGTGGACCCGTGAGGTGAGCAAGGTTGCCGAAAACCTCCATAAGTCCATACTGAAAAACACATCTTCAGGACAGAGCTAAACATGGAATTCCTTGATTTACTATAATCTGGATGGCTTGATTATTCATTCCCATTTTATTGCAGCTTCTTCTGTTGACCACCCATTCCAGGGCACTTATCGCAAAGAGTAGGGGTTTCCCCAGTGTCCTGGCCCAACCAGGCTAATTCAATCTGGCCCCCTAACAATCCTCCTGTATAATTGTCTGACTCATTAATTCCCTCACTCTCCACCTTAAGCTGGTGTGTGGTGAGCGTTCTGGGGAATTGGATTGGCTGCCATGCATCACCTAAGTGGGTGGTGGTTAGTGAGGCCCCCCCGTTCACTGTAAACGTCTTTGGGTCATTGAAAAGCGCTATACAAAATAAATAAATGTATTATTATTATATTAGCTATGTTTCGATCCAACAGTTGTTGATCCATAACGTATACAGCTAACATTTGGGATTGGAAATGCTTTTAATGAGTAACTGCCATGTGAAGGGCTTAAGGAGACTTCAAGTATTTTTGTTCCTAGCAGCGAACAGTTAAGTGAAGTTATGGAGACCAGTTCTGTGGATTCTTAACAGATGCGGGGAACATTTCTGATGTCTAATTAAAAGAGGCCGCACAACAGCTGCTTTACATATGTGCTTGACATTTTGAAAACATGCAAAGAAATGTACCGTCTGTCTTGAATGTACTTTCCCAAAAGAGGGCACTGGTTGTAGGCCACCTTAGTGCCTCAGATATCAAGAGTAACTGTACTCCAACCACATCCAATTTCTTAGCATATGTGCATGACCATCTATTTACACTTCCCTCAACAGCTCCGGTTATCTAGTCCTAAACTCAGAGCACATCCAACACCTGTATGTTTACACTCATACTGAAGTAAACAACGTTCCTGACACACTCCCTCTTTGCGGTTTATAAACATTGCATATCTTTTCACCTGTTCAATGGTTTACATCAGTGTTCCTCTCTAAGCATTTGTACTCTTATCTCTTGAAGAATGTTGTTATTTTTGGTATTCTTCTCTTTTGACGTGGACAATAATTTTTCCAATGTACTGTCCCAATTTTGAATAGTCAACGCTTTCAATTTGTCATGAATGTTGAATCGGTTCCACATAGTACCTCACGCTCCTCCTGTATGGTCTCCTATCTCTCTCATTCTCTACAGGACACTTGTCATTGCGCACTGAAGTTCAACAAGTAAAAAGTTCTTGCATGTTGAACCCCCCCTTAACCACTGATTCAAAATTTCTTGCTCCTTCATGCAAATGTTATTTTCTTTTTGTACCCACGCTTCCCCCCCGCTCTCTATTTTGTTCTTGCTGCGCTGTGATTCATTGTGTGTTTGGACTAAAAGGGAAAAGCTCTGAGACACTTTTATGATTCACCCTTACTCACCTCTCACAATCACCACACACACACACACACACACACACATACACACATACACACATACACACACACACACGCTCGCTCATATAGGCGGAGTTACTCTGCAGTAGGCGAACTTTGGCCGAGACAGGATGTTCCTTGTAGTAGAGCTTTAATAGTGTAATCTGAGTTTAGGGGCCAGAGGGTTCACAGGCTCACGTGAATGTTGACAAAATGTCAGAACTGATCGGTATAAACAGATGTGTCAGCGAAAACATGTTAAACTGGTTTGGGGAAAAGTATTATGACAACAATGTTGTTGATTTTCGAAAAGCAAGGGGGGGGGGGGGGAGACAGGGCTACATACTGCATAACACGCCGAAGAT
>JAOSLM010000143.1:11672786-11687554 GCA_025629765.1 Eleginus gracilis
AGTCATAAATTATATTTTATATATATATATATATATATATATATATTAATAATATACAAATGTTTGGGGCTTTTACTTAACTTTACTCATTTAGCACATACACCCATCACTGTGATCATTTATCACTACTCTGCAGCTGCCTTTGTGTAAGTTTCAGCTGATTAAGGCTGAGTCGCTGTGGAGTGAAATAATCGTTTTCTGTTAATACATTGTTTGTTCGCTCATTTGTTTTCTCTCTCTCGTTTTCTATTTACAGACTTTCCTTCTACTCTGGTCATTCGTCCTTTTCCATGTACTGCATGCTGTTTCTGGCGGTAAGTAGTACACATTTATTAATTTAAAGCTGCAGTGTGTGTGGAATTTAGTGCAATTTAGCGCAGTGTTTTTCAACCTTTGGTACCCGTACAACTGGGTAGCAGGTGGTGCCTGGGATTATATTCTTGAAATGGATAATAATAAATAATAAGTCAAAATAAGATTGAATGATGATTGACATTAAATATATTTATAAATATTGTTTTTATAGTTGTGTATGTAGGGGGTTTCATTATGAAGCCATGAGGTCGTGGTTGACCAAGGGGGTAAAGTTGTGTATGTTGGTACTCTTTGCTCAGCCACTGCATGTGTTTTTATAATTTCTTTACCATTTTATATGAGGTATAAATATAATCATGAGTATGTGTATTAATTAGCATAAAATGTAATTGTTGTATTTTGATTGCGTAAGAATGAACTTTCTTCTGACATACTAGAACCCATAGATGGTCCATTAAGACCCAAGGTGTAGGGATGTATAGTTCACCATATGGCTATATTCTTGAGTGGACTTTCCCATATCATCTCCACGAGATTGTAGCTGTGACCCATGAGCACAACGTCAGCATATGCACTTAGAAACCGAAGACGACGGATAGACGGTCCATTGAGAGCCTGACAATAAGGGTGTCTGTGTGTCTCTTGTGTGTCCCTCTCTTGCTCTGCAGCTGTACATCCAGGCCAGGCTCAAGTATGAATGGGCCAGGTTGCTGCGCCCCACCATCCAGTTCTTCCTGCTGGCCACGGCCATATATGTGGGCCTGTCCCGTGTGTCTGACTACATGCACCACTGGAGTGACGTGCTCATCGGCCTCTTGCAGGGAGCCGTGGTGGCAGTTCTCACTGTAAGCACAGCCCCCTTGGTCAACCACGACCTCATGGCTTCATAATGAAACACTATATTAGAAGATTGATGTTGAATACACACAAGGCGTGTGTGGTAGGCTAATCATTTAGCAGATACTTGGCCACAGATAAGTTATATTTTTTTACAATGGCCACAGATAAGTTATATTTTTTCACTTAAAGCACACAATTCTGGTTT
Source organism: Eleginus gracilis (assembly GCA_025629765.1). Lineage (NCBI taxonomy): Eukaryota > Metazoa > Chordata > Actinopteri > Gadiformes > Gadidae > Eleginus > Eleginus gracilis. Next base: position 11,674,147 of record JAOSLM010000143.1, read on the forward strand.
AAATTGAGATTGTATATGTATTTTTTTTAAATAAATATAATGATGTATACTTGTATGTTAGAAAAACACAATTGTTGAAAAGCATTTGGTGTGCATTACTATTGCAGTACAATATTGCTAGAAGGAAGCATCATATCTAAAATGTAATATTGGTTGTGATTACCCCCCACAGGTGGTCTTTGTGTCGAACTCTTTCAAACAACGCGTGGTGCTAGAGGAGGATATCTCCCAAACTACTTTACAGGAGAGCCCTTCCAATGGACACCACTATGGGAGTACTGATTGAAGCAATGGCCTTACAGATGCAGAGGCTAGATGGCTTAGTCGCAACTCAATGTTATTATGGGTTATTATGGATGTACTAAGGAACTCAAGTGGACTGTTCATATCTGTAAACTTAACTGCTGGCAGTTGTATGCACAATTTTACTATTGTTCCCCCCCTGGGACAATTCCAAATCAAACGGGCTGTTTTATAGGGTCTTGAATGTGTTAAGCATAGATATAAGATAAAGGATAGTGGATGTTGGAAATCTCATTCAAACAAGGTCAAATGTATTGTGCAGAATCACCCTGATTACAATTCACATAAAAAGTGAACGAAAGCAGAACTGTACCAGTAGTTTTGTGTTTCAGTTACTACTGGTTGGAATTGTGATTTCTAGCTTAATGCCCTTGACATGGTGGAAGTAACTACCATTTCCACAGAATAAAACGAGACACTGTGTGTAGGCCTACTCTTGAACAGTCCTGTAGAAGGTCTGGCACCTGTGATGATGGATAAAATAAAATGACCATTAGCCAAAAGGAATATGGAATATATTTAATATTGTTTTTAATTACTAAATCGTTTTTCTGCTGCTACTCGTAATGTATCTCTCATAATCCCCCAAACCCCTCAATCTTGTATATAGTATCCCTATGGTGGGAGAGCAATGTTGTTTTTGTATGTTTTAATGAAGCTCAATTTGTTTGAAAATAAAAACATGATTCAGTTTCAGTTTACTTTGCCAGATCCTGCTGCCTTGACGGGCCATCTTAAAATATATTAAAAAAAAAAAAGAAACTTAAGGGTTTGTTACCAAGATTAGTCATTTTTAAGACAAAACAAACCATTGTCATTTCTGCATTAAGGTTCTGCTTTGTGTTTAGTAAATACCCAACGTTATCTGATCATGTGAACAATGTTGAACAGACATGTATGAAATGTAAGTAAAAAAAATCACCTTATCATAAAATGGTCAGTTGCTTGTTAGCCTAATGGAATGGCCTCTGAGTGTTGTCTGTTTATCGACCTCCAGGAATGTTTTGCTGGGAAGAGACCTCAGTTTGCATAGAAACATGTCAGAGTAGAATGGTACTCTAGGTTAATTTACACGTCCAAACATATACATTAGACATTTATTTTATAATGATCCAAATACCTTGCATTGATATGCAAGCACTACAAACATTAACATGAATTCAAAAAAAATATCCTTATTATAATCTGCAAATATCCATGGCGACAAGTAGAAAGTAAGTGTTGTGTGGTTATTTTGGCATAAGTCGGTTGGCCCTGCTAAACTCAACTTCTAGTCTTTGCAAATCGTGTTTAAGAAAATCAGTTTAAGTTTCTATGGTCAGGCACCCAGGTTATTTTGGGTTTACGTCTGTGGAAAGAAAAACGGGTTGCCAGCAAATACAATTGGAAATAATAGCCTACAACCACATAGTATTCATCCTCATGACCTCGGATATGATGTAAGAACGCTATGCTCATAAGCAGTGATGCAATTAATGACTGGAGAAATGTACTAGAGAGAAATGCACAGGTAGTTGAGAGAAGAATATAATTGTTCCTCTATAAAAGATCTGCTTTGGTACTCACTTATTAGATCTTAGATTGGATGATTGTCTATTTGTTCCAGCATATGTTGAATTTCCTAAATGCAATTTAGGAAATATATTTAACTATATTTCTATATGTTCAGTGAGTTCACTTTATATTTGCCATTTTCCCAAGTTCACAATACAATGTTATCACTTCCCTAAAGCATGGCTGTCAGAGTCGGTTATTATTAGGGGCAACTAATGCACTTGTGTTCCTATGTTAGGATTTCTGAGCAACTCTTTTGATTCAAATGTGGCTTTTACCACTTCTGGGTAGTCAGGCTCTGATGGTTCATGCAATGTAATGAATGGATGCTATTAACAGATATTTAGCTATCAACTTGTTTAGCTGATGAGCTAGTGCTATGAACAGTGCTGGCAGAGAGCCGGCCTAGATTAATTAACAGGCCTGTAGGATGCAGATCTAGACAGCCACCAGGAAAATGAAGCCCAACCGAGACTTTTAACTGTAGTCCAATATATTTTTTGACACATGCACACTAAACGATGAGTTGAGGTGTGGTTTGTCATAACTCATTTAACATCTACGCTAAACTGGTTTGGTGTACGAGTCACTGAGGACAAGCACGCTCCAAGCTAGGGCCAGGCGCATGAATGGCCTAATGAAGTAGCAAATGCCTTGAGTAAAGCCAGCGACTATTCTAGGCCAGGATCTTGATCTACGGAAAGCAGCTACTGCCGCCTAGTGGCCAGTCTAGAGATCTACGTTTAGCTGCAAGCCGAGGAACATAGCAAATGTATTGGATACAAGTAGTCAATTACGTCTACTCACTGGTCTTGAGAATACAAAATTAAAGTTCTGCCAGCATGATTGTATAAGGAAGACCAGAGAAATAAGTTTTAGCTTTTCACCATGTTTATTAACTTTCGTAACAAACAACGCCTTCAAACCAAATTGAACAATCTAGATTCACATGTGTGGCTCAACAAGCCTACCGCTTCCTTACATGGAAATAACAGGAAACACTAGCAAATCTACGATAACCGGTATATTGAAGCATTACGTCAATCAATTGTTATATGAAGTTCATGAACACCAAGTGCTTTCAAACAGCCAACATCATTTGGAGCCACAGTAGAATTATTCCTGGTGGGCACCAACCAAGAAATGCAAATAGTTTTAGCACTCAAGAATTGTACAGCAAACCGGGGTTTGTAAAATTTTATTCTTTTCAGAAATCTGTACATGGAGGTTTTGGCCTTCGGGGTGCACATAGATAAGTGTAATGGGACAGAGCGCACACTGAAGATCAGGAGGGAAGTGCCATGTTCCTTTTACTCAAAGCTGGCCAGGAAGGTCAATACGAGCTTCTTCAGTGTAGCATCAGATGCTTCGGAGATCATGCCGTCGTTCCTGAGTAAGCAAAAAAAAAAAAAATGCATGGTCAGGTCGGGTGATCAGAAAGTCCACATGGCGAGTATGATTTTATTTAGATGACTTGCCTGATGCTGGCCAGAAGCTCCTGGTGCTGGCTGAGAATGTGCTGCAGGAAGGCCTTCTCGAACCGTGTGATCTTGCTGGGATCCATCTTGTCCAGATGCCCTCTGACACCGGCGTAGATGACCGTCACCTGCTCCTCAATGGCCATGGGGCCTACGAAGATAGAACGGCAAATTGGTCATTATGCAAAACCAAAAAATATCACAATAATCTGAGGTCAAAAATAATGTTTTTTTAAAGTGCATCTGAGGGATTCAACTCACAGTATTGTCCCTGCTTGAGCAGCTCAGTGAGCCTGACGCCCCTGCTGAGGAGCTGCTGGGTGGTAGCATCCAGGTCAGAGCCGAACTGGGCGAATGCAGCCACCTCACGGTACTGGGCCAGCTCCAGCTTCATGGTACCGGCAACCTGGGGAGGAACATGACGCAGATGGATTAGTGGATATTTGAGGTTGGAACATGGACGCTCTTGTAGGCTGCAACAAGAGGGGAAACTCTTCAGGAGAGCCTACCTGCTTCATGGCCTTGGTCTGGGCAGCAGATCCTACTCTGGACACAGACAGACCCACGTTGATGGCGGGGCGGATACCCTTGTAGAACAACTCTGTCTCCAAGAAGATCTAGAAATTGAGCCATATTTCAATTAACTTTACTCAGGTACCCGCAGAGCATCTGCTTGAAAATGTTTTAGTTGAGATGCAAGGCAGACCCACCTGTCCGTCTGTGATGGAGATGACGTTGGTGGGAATGTAGGCGGACACATCACCGGCCTGGGTCTCGATAACGGGGAGGGCAGTGAGGGAACCGCCACCGAAGTTGTCGTTCATCTTGGCGGCTCTTTCAAGCAGGCGGGAGTGAAGGTAGAACACGTCACCGGGGTAGGCCTCACGACCGGGGGGACGACGCAGCAGCAGGGACATCTGACGGTAGGCCACAGCCTACACAATGGAAGGGGGAAAAAATGGTGAAAAGATTGTTCATATTTTTTTCTTTAACTTAATAAAAATATATACGTGAAATTTGTTCATATTTATAAAATAAATTGGCTCTGGGGTTTCACATTAGCATAGCGTTAACTTTAAGGCACTATACGATTAAAAAAAACATAACAAATCCAAGTTGGAAGAAATTCACATATCGCATGTTTAGAATTAAAAGCAATAGTTTTAAGCCAAGGGCATCCGCTCCCCCTCACCTGCTTGGACAGATCGTCGTAGATGATCAGGGCATGCTTGCCGTTGTCCCTGAAGTACTCTCCCATGGAGCAGCCAGAGTAGGGGGCCAGGTACTGCAGGGGGGCCGCATCAGAGGCGGTGGCGGAAACCACAATGGTATACTTCATGGCGTCAGCGTCTGTGAGCCTCTTGACCAGCTGGGCCACGGTGGACCTCTTCTGGCCAATGGCCACGTAGATGCAGTACAGCTTCTTCTTCTCGTCTGTGCCATCGTTGAAACGCTTCTGGTTGATGATGGTGTCAACAGCAATGGCAGTTTTTCTGTCAAATGGTCAAGATATGCCATTAGCAAAAGCACTCAAGTACACTCTTCCCAAGTAAACAAAATGTTTTAACATTGGCGCTAAAGATACAAGAAAATGTTGGACCCAAAACAATCGGAACTTCTAGCATTGTGGACGCGATATAAAAATACTATCTATAAAGACACAGGGTGACCTTGCTAAACTTGACTTTCAAGGTGACCCTTGAAAGGATTCTGACAAAAAAGATTATTATAAATCAGAAATCTGTCAAGTCTTTCCTGTGGGGTGTTTGCCCTTCACTTCCAGCTTACCCGGTCTGCCTGTCCCCAATGATGAGCTCACGCTGGCCACGGCCAATGGGCACCAGGCTGTCCACAGCCTTGATTCCAGTCTGCATGGGCTCCCTGACAGAGATACGGGGGATGATACCAGGGGCCTTAAGACCCACACGCCTGCGGATGGAGGAGCCCAGAGGTCCCTGAAGGGAGAGAGAAGTAGTCAGGTATGGGAGCTCCAGGACAAGACTTCATATCCAACAGCTGAGAGAACTCAAGGGCAAGAAAGTCAGTCATTCAAACCAACCTTTCCGTCAATGGCATTTCCCAGAGCGTCCACAACGCGGCCCAGCAGCTCCAAACCGACAGGTACGTCCACAATGGCACCAGTCCTCTTCACAATGTCCCCCTCCTTGATTAGCTTGTCGTTACCGAACACCACCACACCAACATTGTCCGGCTCCAAATTCAGAGACATACCCTGAAAAAAAAAAAATATAGTTTTATGATTAGATAATTAAAACGTATAATGCTAAACTGTAATATTAAGGCTCAAGAAAATACTGCCGATAACAAGTAGTCACTATTCCATTGATATGCATCAGTGATTGAGACCTCTTGTGCAGCCTGTACGAGACCGACACGTGTGCACTTTTCAACCACAACTCCTCATCCCCACCTTGAGTCCAGAGGAGAATTCCACCATCTCTTCTGCCTGGACGTTCCTGAGCCCGTACACTCTGGCAATACCATCACCGATGGACAGCACGCGGCCAGTCTCCTCCAAGTCAGCGCTTGTGTCTGCGCCCAGGATCTTCTCTTCCAGGATGGAGGACACCTCGGCAGTGCCTGTGAAACAAAAGCAAACGCTGCCATTAAACTTACATAGCAAGGGCAAATTATTACTTTGTTAGCCATCGCAGTTGTGTAGCATGACAGCTGTGAGGCACGGAACAATTGCTGCTAACAGAAATGACCTCACAAATTACTTACAGATTAAACATAAATCTCATTTAAGATTGCAAATCTCAGTTTATGTGAATCGCTACATTCTGTAAGGCAGTAATGAATGTAATTTAGCAGCGCTAAATAAGCGCTAGTACAGTGTCGCATAGAACAGCTAATGACCTTTCTTTTTTAAAGGAGGATTAACAGGTCAACGTTAGCAACGTTTGACATTGGCAATGTTCTTAAGGTTTAAATACGTGGTAATTGTATCTTGCTTACCGGTCTTTTGCAGCCATGGTCTGCATGTGTGGAGGTGGTTGACCCCAACGCAGGCGGCTGGTAGAGTCTTGGCCACCTAAGTTTAAAGACAGATGCAATGCAAAAAACGATTAAACCAAAATATATTCATTGCCAATGGTACGCAGCATTTAAATGACATTGCAACAGCAGAGTACATTGCAGTACAAATGGAGGACAAGCGCTGTCAGTCTTCCTGACCTTCAGAGCGTGGTTGAATGAGTCTAGTCTACTAGCATTAGCATCTGCGGATGCTAACCAGACACGACTTGTCACAAAACATCAAACATTTATATGTACACCAAAACTGAACGTTTTCGCAAATATAGAGAACTATTTATCTAAAAAGGAAAAAGAATAAACGACAAAGCGTGCAATCAGACGAAAAAGTCAAGGCGGCTAACGTGCGAAGGCAGCTTTAGAGGCCCGTTACCCTTCACGCCCAAAATATCCGCATTTTGAGTTTAAATACACTCAATAGGTCCATAATACAACATGAAGCCTTTCACTAAAATACTTACATATCCAGCCCGTCTGGGCAGGGAGCGGGCCAGGGCAGCTGCAACTCTTACTGACAACATTTTAGCGTGGCGTTTGGTGACCTGTCCTCCACTAATGACAACGACCTAACCGAGAGAGAGAAGATAATGGCTGAAAGACTTCTTCTGCTGCACTGTGAGTGACGTCAAACTTTACTTTTAAAGGCTGACACCTACTGGAGAGGAGACACGGTGTATCAACAATGGTGCATTATCATCATTGATTTATAATGTGCAATATACAATTTCAAGTACACAATCAGATTCTAAAATAGGAATGGAAAAATATTGAGTAAATTAAATATTTAGATAAAGACAAATTACCAAAGCAGTTTCAAACGTATTTGTTGTCGGATATTCTGTCGTCTAATATAAAGCCTTAAAAAACATAAATATAATTACATATAATATCAATACTATAACATTAAAAAATATAGCATACTATACAATAATATAAAATATTAACATTATATTCAACACCACATACAAAAGATATGCTTTAGAAATGTATTAAGAAGCCGAACAACCAAAACATGCTAAAGATATGTACGCAACACCGCCCCCTGCGGCCTGAAGGCAGAATGACACTTGTGCTTTGTGAAGGATGAGGACGTTGACAGTTTGCCTGTGTGGTGCTAGCCAGCAACAGCCGCTTGAATGTAGGTCCGCATGGGCTGTTTTACATCTCTAAATAACCCAGCGGCAAGATAAGAAAAGGATCCCAGGATGGTTTTAGTGCATGTCGGATACCTGGTTCTCCCCGTATTCGGCTCAGTCAGAAACAGAGGTAACGTATCCCGCTTCATATGAATCACAAGAACATGTGCCCTGTTTATCTTAATATGCACTGCAGCTGTTAGCGGCTAGCTACACCGAGCTAACTGTTTTGTTAGCTCGAGTTAGCTAGTCCTCCTTTTTAAAACGGACACGGGATTTAAACTAAATCGGTACAACCGTTAGTCCAATTTAGATTTTTTATTAAACCAAATACAACTAATCCGCCGAATAACCTCGATTTTTCGTAGATGGTTTGTATTTACGACCAGCCCTCGAGTTAAGACCAGCTCACTGGCTGGCGGGCGCCGACTACTTCCTGAAGCGAAAAAAAACATCCTCACAAAAGAACGTGTTTTTGTCTAGTGGAATGAAAAGCGTTATTACAAGAACACGCGTTTAGTGTCGTGTGAACTACACTCACGTGTAAATGTTGTGTCGTAATAATTTGGGTTTTTAACTTTGAACCTCGCAATGTATTTGGCCCTGTCGTTATGTTGATTGCAACCTAAAACACCTCTGAGGTAGACGGAGCCCTTCAGCCAGGCAGCTTATCAGTGTCTGGATGATGTCATTTGAAGATCATCTGCTGCTGCTAGCGCTCACGGGGTTTTCAACATGCAAACATGGCATTAGTTTAAAGATACGCCGCCGATTGAGAGGTAAACGCGTTGCTGCTGAGCCGTCAGATCATGTGTCTGCCTTTTCTGTTTAGTTTATAATTGGCTTTTTAGTCTGTCTGGCTCAACACCCCCAATGTGCCGTCTCTGTACAAAGCATTTTCCAAGCTACAGTGTGACATTAATTTCACAACAGTGGCATCAATGATTTCATTGTGCTTTTATTTCTGTTCTTATTCCCTGTTTCATAGTATCGAGGCTGGCTCTACATTCTGCATTTATCAGATCTTTGTCGCCCCCCCCTCCCCCCCATTGTGTAGCTAATGATCATCTGCTGCTGTGTGGTGTGGCGTGGCCTGTTCTCTGCATTTAGCTGTATTGTGAACCCCTTCTTCATTTCCTCTTTCCATCAGAAGACGACATTGGTATTAAAAAAGCACCCCCTCCCCCCCTCCCCCCCAAGAATGACTGCAGCTCTATAGGCTCTCCATGTAAACCAGACAAACATAGCTAACACCTATAGCAATAACAGAGCACTTTTTTGTCTTATTCTGTTAAATGGCTGTAGCAATAGAGTTGAACGTTTAGATCATTCTTAGATGATCAGTTGAATGTCATTGTGTACCTCCCATCCAGTCTTGATAGACAACATGCTGTAAATTCCTGTAAAGTGGATACATTTTGCATGATTTTAAATACTACACTGCATTGAACACCAGAATTCGGCTCATCTCCCTTCTATTCACACAGGGTGCATTGTACATGATTCAGATGGAATCGAATCTGGCAAATATTTTGAAGTTCGATCCCCGTGCATGCCATATAATGATTTGCTCATCTGTAGCAGTCGGGCATACTGGTTGAGGGATCGCTAAAATTATCACAAGTACACTGCACCTGTTCAAAACAACCCACCATAACCGTCTCCATTTTTTGTGTAATCCTTTGTTACCCTTCTGCAAATTTAAAGCTTTGAAACACACTGAAATGTCTGGGCATTTTCCCTCCTATGGGGCAACATTAAACGGTTAAGCTACGTTAAGCAAAACACAATCACTGGTGGTTCATAACTTTCCAATTACCCTCTCCTCACTAACATAAAGCCAAAATGCTATCCATTTCACAGGGATGCCTATCTCCTGCACTGCTAAAGAGATCCTCTCTTAGTAATAACGTCTTTATTGTTTGGTTGTGGTCTCTCTTTACCTTTTTGTTCTGGTAATAGTAGCCTACTTCAATGCATGGTCACATTTATGATTCATAGTTTATTTGTTTTTGTTGTTTTTTACTACATGGACTGGTGAAAAATCCAATGTAATCTTTCTATAGTAAAGATGTACCCTTGCTGTACTGAAATCATGTGCTGTAGCCAACACGTCTTCTCATTGGATGCTGCTTCTGTTCTTTTTTAACCCTATATGGAGCATGGTGGGCCTTGCCTTCAGTCTACGTTTATATTTTAAATTTTTTTGTTGCATGGAATTATACTATTATTAAAAAATACAACAACAAAAAAACAACACAAATTCCACATATACTAATATTTTTTCAATAAAGAAAATAGTGTTTTTCCTAACCTTCAGTGTGCTTCTTGCTGATTTCCATTTATTGTTCTCCCTCTCCCGTGTACCCCGACTCCAGTTCCCCCTCCCCTCCTTCACCCCACCCCACCTTCTCCCACTGTGACATAGATAGACGATTTCCACGCTTCCGTCATCACAGGGCCTGAATGAGTCTATCTACTGTCATTCATAGCCTATGTTTACACAGATGCCTGAACAAATGCAGCATGCTATGACACAGTCTTAGTCTCAAGCCTCTGACCAGGGGAAGTCATGTTGTCCCTTTTTGAGGAATAGAATATTCAGGAAATATAACTAAAATATATTTTCCATAATAAGAAAAAAAAAATACATTTGTATATGTATGGGTTTACATTATGTAAAAAAAAAGTATTTTATTCAAAATGATGGACGGAATCTGGAATACTTGAATAACAAATGTGTTATTCTTTGCCTTCTCCACAGTGGTTACAGGCAGTCATGCAGGAAACCTGATACATTTCTTAACCAAAACAACTTTTTTTCAGGTTGTGTTATAGCTCTGCTGCATTTTTCAAGTGTACTAGTAAATGCGATGTAGACTTGGCCTTTTTCCTCATGATTAGAGCTACTTTAACCTATTGCAAGAGATTGTTTCTATAAAGAGAATATTTATATATTTGGAAGAAAAGCAGAAATAGTTTACATAAACGGTTCACACTACATTCTCAATTATATTTGAATAAAAAATATACATTATATACTACGGGAATTAGAGACAAAAATGAAATTTAAAATCTAATCTAATATGTATTTTCCTGACAGGGCAAAAAAACTTCAATTCTTTGCTATCTAGTTAGCCCTCAAAAATTTGAAGCTTTAAGTTTAAGCTTTTTCTTTTTAAACACTCACACCGTAGACAAAGCCCTGTTTTTATTTTTTTATTCACATGAACCCTAACGGCAACACGTTTCTTCTAGTTTCTAAATAGCTGTGGTTTGAGAGAGCAGGGAAAACATGGAACTGGCATGTAATGCTATTCTAGCAATTTCCTCTGGATTTGGGGGTCTGTAAGTGAGGAAAAATGAGCAGAAGGGAACTTCAACAATCGGCTACGTAAACCGAAAAACTTTAATTCAACAGGCATTTTATTATTTATTTTTAGCTTCATAATGAACGTGGTAAATTAATCTTGCAGAACTTAATGTGGATCTTGACAATAAAGTCAATATTACAGGAAGCCGGCAACTTTACAAGAACTTCATACAACACATTTGTCACAAATTGTTCCGGTCTCTTGTGTCCAGTATTGGCGACCTGACTTCCATGGCGTTTTTGAATAAAATAAATGGGGAAATATGTCAGAGAAAGGTTAATAGCACTTGGAAAGTAGACACTGCGCAGGCAAAAAAAAACTGCCTCTTGTTTTCATGGTACTTCTGGTTATCATCATTTCCCCACCCCACAGAAGTATTTTTCACCATAGGTAAGCGTTAGGGCTTCATTAAGAACACTGCATCACATATGCAGTGACACCACATTTCACCTACAATTAATTCCAGCATATCTCTCTCCTCAGCAATGTTGACGAGTTTCCTTATCCCCTCCCCCCTTCCGCAGGATCCCATTTCAACCGGCAACAGCAGCAGCAGCAACAGCAGCACAGCCATGCTACCTCTTGCCGGCACTTCCAGCTAGGCCCTCAGGCCCCACTCCCCATGGACTTCCCCATGCCCCACCCCGGGCAGCCCCAGTCAGGCATTAACCCCCACCTCGCCCCACCGGGCCACCAGCATGGTCCCCCTCTCCACGCACCCCTCAACCCCCTGCCAGCGCCCCAGTTCCAGGATATCTCCGCCCCTCCCTTCCTACCTCAGGCATTACACCAGCAATACCTCCTGCAGCAGCAGCTCTTGGAGGCCCAGCACCGACACATCCTGCCGCCATCCAGGTACTGCATGGTCGCGCTGAAGTCACCTGGGGGAAATGCCACCATGGGGGGGGGAACGGCAATCATAACCTCACCTGATCCATTTGAGCACTCCATAAAGGATTTGATTTGTTGCCGCATTTTGATATTGCAGAGTGACTTTGCTAAAGTTGCAAACAAGCTGCTGCACAGTGTCCAACCTGCAATAAGACCTTTATTGGTGATGTTTTGATGCAGGACCTCATCCATCTCCTACGCACCTGTCTCATGAAATAGATGAACCAAGTGTTCTGTTAATAGTTACTAAACTGATGGTTTCTACCGGTATACATAAAGGTACTGCTTCCATTGAGTAAGGTTTTTTTTATCAATGATTTTGACTTTTGGTTTTGTTCTGATTGTTCTCTTGCAGACGCACCCCAGAGAGAGTTGCCCACCAGACCCACAGACTGCGACCAGGGTATGAGTTCGCCCCCCCTCTCCATGTCACCCCTCAGCCTGTGCTCCAGCAGCCCCGTTACCTGGCCGAAGGGACAGACTGGTAATCCATCCCATTACAGGGTTCAACGTTAACATACTGGTCTCAAGACCTTTTTAACTGGCCCTCACTCAAAGTTGTATTTATTCGTGTTGGAACTTAAAACCAGACTTATGGTCCTTTACATGTTTAATAATCATGCGTTTACACAAATGCAAACACCTCAAACACGATAATGTCTCGCCCCTGCTGACAGCCATCTCAGTACAACACTATATCAAATGCCTTTAAATTGTGGAAGAGTGAATGTAAAGCATATTGGATGTGATTATCTATCAACTGTAGGTCTTCCTCTCATTGAGGTGACCAACCCGATCCATATCAAAACGTTGATCTTTCTACTGTGAGGCAGGGGCTTGACGGGAGCTCCTCTGTTTGCTGTCCTTCCCAGGGATCTGAGCGTGGATGCCGGGATGCCCCCCCACCAGTACCACCTCCATCCACTGCCACAGCACTATCAGCACTACCTAACCTCTCCCCGGATGCACCACTTCCCCAGGAACAATGCCTCAACACAAGTGGTGAGCCCCGCCCCCCTCCTTACAATAAAGTACCCGATAAGTGCTTTTGTGGACAAAGCCAGAGCCCTTGTCGCAATTCATCTTAATTACTTTCCCAGCTTTTTTGACTCGTACTGGCATCGCGCTGCACTTTGGGACCCAAGAGAAATGGAGAACTTTTCCTTTAGTGTAAACAGGTCAAGCCGGCCAGCCAGCCGGCCAGCCAGCCACTGCTGGGACGTGTTTGTTTGTTCATAGATTTCCCCCACCGCTCAGCTGACCTCTGCTGCTCCTGTGATGTGCTCCGCCCGCAGGTCGTCCACGAGATCCGGAACTACCCGTACCCACAGCTGCACCTGCTGGCTCTACAGAGCCTCAACCCCTCCCGCCACGCTTCAGCGGTGAGAGAGAGCTATGAGGTTGGTCGCTCCTGCTGCTTCCCTCCAGCAGACACACCTGTCCTCACCCATTCATCACCATGCCTCATCCTGTGACCAAATTCACTCGACAAGCCCGCCTCACCTACTACCCCCCCCCCCCCAAAGGGGGGGGGGGGGGGGGCCGCCCCCCCCCCCCCCCCCACCCCCACCCCCCCCCCCCAACCCCCCCCCCCACACCCCACAGCAAAAAGGGT
>JAOSLM010000143.1:11697343-11714546 GCA_025629765.1 Eleginus gracilis
CACACACACACACACACACACACACACACACACACACACACACACACACACACACACACACACACACACAGACCTTTGTTGTCATGCCAAATGCGGATCTTGGACAGCTCCCCGAGACTGAGCATGTCAATGAAGCGGAACACGTCTTTCATTTTGCGTTCAAACTTGTTCCTGGCTCCACTCTCCTTCAAGGCCAGCATCCCTGTGTCTCCGTACTCTCCGAAGACGATCAGGAACACGTTGGCATCCGTGCCGGCACCTAAATATAAATGTATGCATGTAAAACTCAACTTGAATGAATATTACATACATGCGCATGAAGCACGCGATGGAGAGATAATATAAAAGAAAAATGCAGCAGCAATTTTAAACCTGCACTGCTTTTCTACTATAGCTGGTATCCTAAATATCTTCAAAAACATCTTAACCAGAAATCTTCTCGAGAATGAGACGCGCCCATCCAAGGGTCAATTCATAAAATTATTTCGGTATAAATTGTTTAATTCTGGTCCACTTTTTGGTCTGGTCTGGTGCACAAAGCGACCGGCGACCTCTGGCCTTCTGCCGCTAGACTCCATTCATTTCGTTCCAGCGTCCTCAGATCCCAGGGGCCACCCACCTCCGACGTCGCTGGTCACTACTGTGATGGTGTAGGTGGTTCTCTCCACCATCTCCTCCTCGTCCACCACGGCCGCCAACTCGCACACCTGGGTTCTCTTGGGCCCTTTGGTCTTGGACAGCCAGTTCTCGTAAGTGAACGTGTACAGGTCCTCCGTGATCGGGTTCCGCATCTGGACCTATGGACCATGACACGGTAAGACGGAATCACACACACTTACGCACTGTTAAAGTCAAAGTGACCGCAAAATGCTTACTGTTGGATGAAAATGGTAATGCTAAGAGAAAAGACAAAATAAAAAGATAATGATAATTCTTTGTTTTTTTACATTATCGAGAAACCAGTCAGGACGACTTCCAGTGCCGTCCACTCGAAGACGGATCTTCTTCAGGGGTGCAATGTCGTCTATTTCCACGTTGAACGTGTCTTCTTGGCCTCTTTCGAACCTGGTTTAAAATGATGAGGTGGCATCACAATGAGTTTTAAACGTCTATAAAGATGAGTTGTTTTGATTTGTTCACTATGAGTTGCACGACAAGAGCTGAACATTACGCACACAGCACCAAACAACCGACCTGTCCCCGGCTTTAGGCAGCAGCATCTCCTCTGTGCTCCCGTTGGCTCCGAACACGGTGAGGAAGATGTTGGTATCAGTACCCGCATACTGGGTGTCTCCTGTGGCCACCGTTGTTACATAAACTACCTACATATAATGGGCATTGTTATAAACCGAGCAGGAAATTAAGAAATACATGCTTATTTATGTTAATAACAATAATGGATAAAGGACATGAAGATGTCTTAATATTAATATATATTTTTATTTTCACCTTGCGAATGATGTTGATGGTGCTGGAGTCCAGCACATTGAACAGCCTGGTGGTGAGACCGTCCCCCCTGTCTTTAGCCAGCCAGCACTTACATGGGAAGATGTACTTGATACCTTTGGTTGGCACGGCTACCGCCAACTCGTCCACCAGCCAGCAGCTCTCTGGAGTGGCCCCGTTGTGTCCCAGCTAGGGTGGGGCGATGGGAGTGGATGAGGAGAGGGAACGACAGAGAGAAAGAGGAGATGGAGAGGAACTAAATCCCAACAGCTCCTTCATGTTTATTTGATCTATCTAGAGGCACTAATTGAACAGTTTTTGTTCAACTAAAACAAATATTAAAAAGGATCAAACTAAACAAAGCATCAAACGCTGTGTTTGAACCTCGGATAAAATGTTCACCAGCACAGTTTTCTCACCTCAACTCTCTTCAGTTCGCCGACGTCAGTCCCATAACATACAAAGTTCTCCATGGTGCCAGGCGCAAAGCATTTCTTCTCCTTGGGCAGGTCCAGCCACAGCCGGTCCGTCTCCACCTCACCCGGTCCCAGAATGATGACGTAGGCTCGGGCCGTGGTGCCGGCATCACGGTCCATCCCCGTGGACAGGGTGAAGTGATATGGAATGACTGGTGACAGCATTCATAGTCAGGTACATTACATTCTATTCAATTGATGATTCAATTACATTCAATTGAGGCCTCAATTTAATTATGAAGCCATGGAATATGCATGCATGGAGCCGGGATGAATCATGAAGACATTTCACAGTGAAAAATTAATGGATGACCTTACTTGGTCCCTCCTCCACGACCGCCTGCTTCTTCTTCTTTTTCTTCTTGTTGGCATTTCTGTCCAGGCCCGGTTTTGCCGCGGCCGTCTTCTGGGAGTTTGGGTCAGTGTTTCTGTCCCCCTCGTATCCCTGCAAGGCACACATGGACACGCTTCTTAGCGGGTCAACTGTACAGACTTCTTACTGTTCTTTTAGGTATTCCATTAGAGATGGTTATGTTTACCTCCAGGAAGGTGAGGTTTTAGAGTTAGGAGAAAGGTGAGGGCCAAAGCAACCATGAGCAAAGTTTACGTATTTGCAATGGCATTTATATGCCTTTATTCTTTGCCCAATAAGGCCAGTTAGGGGTTAGCTGCTTTGTTACAGGGACTTTAACCAGGAGGAGATTAGGAAACAACTAGCAACCCCCCGATTTACAACCTAGTTTGAATGAAAGGTGGGGAGGGTTAACGGAACCTTGACAAAGAAGGTGCGGTCGATGCGTTTGTCCTCCTTCTTCCTGGACAGCCAGCGCTCACACAGGAACATGTACACCTCCTCCGTCTCCGTGTCCGTCACCTCCACCTGGTCCAGGTTCCAGTCCGCCCCCATGTTGGAGTTGTCATGGCGAATGCGGATCTTAAACACCTGGCCCAGGTCGACCGCCTCGATGGTGAACTTGTCCACCTGGAATCACAGAATCAGTATTCTCTTTCATGAGCACAATAGTTTGTGTTTGGGTGCACATAACATTTCAAATAAAACTGTACGTACTTCTCCTTGTTCAAATTTGTTGCTGTTGCCTTCTGACTTGCTGAGTTTGCGTTGTCCAGTGTCTCCCAGGTCTCCGTAGATGGTGAGGAAGACGTTGGCATCAGTTCCTGCACCGTACATATCCCCAGTACGCACGGAAACCTTGTATTCGTGAGCTAAATATTTCAGAAAAAAGTGAGAGGTTCGGTCTAGGGGTTAGGTTCAGGGGTTAGGTTTAAGGGTTAAGATGTTTGGGGTAAGTGTAAATTATCCCTACCCTGCATAAGTAATGCAGGCATGAGTAATGCAGATTAGGGGTAAGGGGCTTAAGGGATAAAGAGGTAAAATGTTAAGGATTGAGGGTTAGGCGTTAAGGTTAGGGGTCAGGGGGTTACTGTTAGGTGTTAGGTGTTAGTGTAAGGGGTTACGTTTAAGGGTTAAGAGGATTGGGGTAGGTGTAAGTTATCCACTACCCTGCATAAGTAATGCAGGTTAGGGATAAGGGGCTTAAGAGATTAGGAGGTTAAGGTTTGAGTTTAGGTTTGAGGGTTTGGGTTCAGTGTTAAGGGTTTGGTGGATATTGTTAGGGGCTAGGTGTTAGTGTAAGGGGTTAGGTGTTAGTGTTAGGGGTGGTGTTTGGGAGGGCTTACTCTCCAGGGCGTCCTCCACCTCGATCTCTGTGCTTTTCAGCGTTCCGTCCCTCAGGAGTTTCTCCGTGATGATGTCAGATGGGACCAGCTCCCTGATTGTCTCGCCGTCCTCCTCAGACTTGGCTAGCCAGCATTCACATGGGAAGATGGTTGTTTCAGACCCCTGCCGTAAAATACGCAAACTATGTTTAGTATTGACTCATTTTTCAAGTCATCATCATTAGGTATCATCGTCTTATTTAGATTTGGTGTGAAAATACATTCAATTATAAAACTAGAAGACTTTCCCAACGTGCATGGGCCCATTGTGAGAGGACAGTTAATGTGCTTATAAAAGGTATCGTAGAAATACAATCAAGCACCTTTCCTTTCCTGAGCTGCCGCCTGATCTCCACTCTGTCAAGGTGCCATCCTGGATTGGTGCCCTTGTTATCATGACCGATCCTGATCTTCTCTATTACATCTCCGATATCCTCCAGCTGTGAGCAGGCAGACCACACAGCAGGAAATGCTCAGGTCTTATTTCTACAATGCTTGTTAGTCTATACACATTCAAAGTGAAGTAAAAAAAACAAACATGAAAATCGAATGACTTTCAAATGAATCAAATCAATCTGAGAATCTGAGACTTTACACGCAGAGAGTGTGTAAAGCAAAGTGTTTCTTTTATTGATTTGCTCTTGTGCCTTTTGGTAGACTGCTCCGGGCCAATGATTCACACACCTCCACAATGAACATGTCTTCTGCTGCCCTCTCAAAGTACAGCCGTCTCTCCCTCTTGTTGACACAGAGGTGTTTCTGCTGTGTGCAGACGCCCTTGCCGCCGTACAGGACAATGAACACGTCAGCGTCCGTCCCCGCGCAAAACACGTCGCTGGTGAAAATCTTTATCTCATAAGGCACAACTGGAAAGACAATGAAAGTCATGTTTATTCAAAGTGTGCTCAATGACGTTACCATGCATGCAGACAAATGTGTTGCAAAAGCTGCATTGTAAAAGCTGTGGCCTGTATTACTCACTCAAACCGTCATCCGTTAACTCACTCACTCACTCACTCACTCACTCACTCACATGGCGTGTACAGTTCAGTCTGTAATTCAGCAGGGAACAGATCCCTCACGATGGCCCCATCATCCTCTCCTTTATCCAGCCAACGGCCACATGGGAATCTGAGTCTTTGACCCTGTGAGGGGGCGTCTATCTCCACCCAGTCCAGAAACCAACCAGTTGAACCACCTGAGGACACGTTTAGTTTAGATTAAAAACACAGATATCGCTGATCATTTTGGACCCACTGTGTGGGTTGGTCCACTTCTGCAGGAAAAGAGACAATTTGGATTTTATATATACTCTATATTCTCTTTACTGAGAAATAAAACAGCTTGGGACACTACTTTCAAAGGGACATTCGGTTTTTAACTTTTTAGGTTATATCAATTATAATAAATAAATAATAAAGATAGATAGATTAGATAGGATTACCTACCAGAATTGTCATGGCCCATGCGGAGCTTCTCCAGATCTCCGAGGTCCACTGCTTCCACGGTGAACTCGTTGATCATCCCTTGCTCAAATTTATTCTTATAATGCTTACACGCTTTTAGATTGATTATCCCTGTAGGAGGCACAGTGATGTGTGAGTCACACGTCTATCCCTTGAAGGTCTATTCAAATCAAACCAATCCATTGGGTTGTCCTAAAATGATCTTTATGCCTGTAATTATTGGGAAGTCAGACATCCTACCTGTGTCGTCATTTTCTCCAAATAGGATTGCGAAGACATTGGCATCGGTTCCTGCATATTTCTTGTCCCCAGTTTTCACCTTAATAGTATATGTAGTGGACATTGCTGTGGGAACACAAAGAAGAGGTTACAAGTTATTGGTTCGGTATGCCCTTCATCAAACAGTAGATCATTGCTTTACACCTTTCTTGGTTCTCCTTCAAGTCAAATAATCAACTTATTTTCTTTCCTGTCATGACTTTAAATGAATCTTCGACAGCGTTCAAAGATTAAGCGTTTATTAAAAAACAAGCTTCTCTGGGAGAATGCTGTTACATTTCTGCTCCAGCCCCAGGGCGGTGCCTGAGTCCTCGTCGTCATCGTCGTTCCTCTTCATGAAGGCCTCGTCCACGGGCACCAGCTCCCTGGCGATCTGCCCGTCGTCCTCGTCCACGGCCAGCCAGCGGTTACAGGGGAAGTAGTACCTGCAACGCCACCAAGCGCACGTTAAAACACTGGGTGCCAACCACACAAGATGGACTCTCCTGCTCATCGTTCTTAAGCGTTATTTTTCCCCATATCTTTCCGTCTTTTAACCCGGACCTAAACTGTTATAAATCTGCTATTTTGAAAGGGTCAACTCTCTCTGCAACTGCAAGGAATCGAGAGACTGTGAATGTGGCGACGGTTTATTGTGGTACTAATATATATATATATATATATATATATATATATATATGTGTATATGAATGTGTGATTTAAACCCGTTTCCTGAGTTTCCTGAGGTGGAGCCAACAGAGAGAGTTCATCTCCATAGCGACCCACGTTATGTCCTCCTTGGTGTCCACGATCTCTACACGGTCCAGGTACCATGAAGAATAGGAGCTTTTGTTGTCATGGCGAATGCGGAGCTTTTTCAGAGTCCCCAGGTCCACAGCTGTCATGGTGAACATGTCCTCCTAGAGGATGTAAGAAATTAGTTATTAGCTTGACGTACATATTTATTATGTTTTTAACATTCATTGTCTTTTCAGCCAGCTGATGGCAAGTCATTTCAGTATACCACCAACAATGCCTCAAATAAGCTGATTTAATTTGACTACCTTAATGCGACAGCAAGAGCATATGTATTTCCTTAGGTTTACACACATCAAAGAACATCGCCTACACACGTTTTCACTGTAAGAAGCCCCCTCTCCCCCCCCCCCCCCCACGAAAGTTTCTTCATTCTTCTTTAATCAAAGTCGGCTCTGGTTACCTTTGATCTGTGTGGATAAATCAAACAAATTATCAGCGGATATGGCTTCTGCGTTCCTGAAGCCTCACGTATAACGCGGAGATCAATTATTCAACGCTTTCAATTCATTAGGTGATGACTAAAAGTAGGGCGGCGATGACTCTCAGGTCTCCCCTCTTCCCTCCCTCCCGTCTCCCGGGTCCCCTGCACCACAGCTGTCTATGTCTGCAGAAGAGCGTGTAATCCTACCAGAATAACGCTCCCACCCACAGCCCGCCGTAGGGATGGTGTTGCGTGGAAGTGTTTGAGTCGGTGCCTGACAGCGAACAGCACATTTTTATAATTAGAAACCCAGTTTCTAAGACAGGGTTTATCTGCTCTTTGTGTTCATCTTAAAACCGTTGGGATTGTTCTGGGATGGGGGCCCCGGGACTTCTTTAATCACTTGATGGCGGTTCGGGTGTGAGGGAGAAGTAATGGGGTGCTTCACGAGTTCAAACAGCTAATAGTTAGAGAACTGTTGTACGTTTTGTTTTATATATTTTACACCATTTTCTAGAGCAAGGTAGTCAGCGACTACGACTTCAAAAAGCTTCTCTCGTGATAGACATGTTCAATGTTCACAAAATAAAAAAAGTGTAGAATTATGAAAATACATTATGAAAATAACCCATTTTACACAGGGTCTGCGTTCCTTTGGTCCGGCCTGCGGGATTAAAACAACGTGGTGCTCTGCCCTCGCTGTTTAACCTGCGCCGTTACCTTCGCTCTCTCAAATTTGTTGAGGTTGTTCGACTTTTTCAGATAGCGCTCTCCGGTGTCTCCGTTCTCGCCGTAAATATTGATGTAGACCTTGGCGTCGGTTCCCGCTCCGAGCATGTCCCCTGTGAACACGCTCACTTCGTACGTGTTCTCTGTGGTAGGAGGACGACACAGGGCCTGCGTTAGCGGGGAGGCTGACACGGGGATTAGGGCTACTGCGTTACCAAGAACCATGCATTACTGATGAGACCTCTTCAGGCCGCCACGGGTCATGTGCTTCAGCGAAGTGTGTCACATTCGGCTTTGCCAGGTGGCTTACACAAACATGCTAATACTAATTCTATTTAATCGTTTAGCAGATGCTTTTATCCAAAGTGAATCAAATATAGATCCTTAATGAGCAATATGAACTATTTTATGTAAAATTTGAGAAAAATACATGAATGGTCACTATAGTCTAGTCAAGCACTCCCAAAAAAGAGGGTCCTGGTTCGAGAAAGGTTGAGCACCCTGCACTAGTCTACTTATTTATATATATTTTTGACCCGCAAAGCCATTTTTGGGTCAACACACATTCTTCTGCAGTTACCCTAACCCTGGGGAAAAACCATGGGCCCTGGGTATAAAAGCGTTGGATATAAACGTTCTGCTATTTGACCACACAGTCATAAACGGCTTGTGAACCCTTGTTCTCTACCTTCCAGCTCATCCGCATCCTCTGGGAGAAGCTCCACCACCAGCTCCCCGTCCTCCTCCCCCCCGGCCAACCACCGGGAGCAGGGGAAGTGGTAGGACAGCACCACCGGCTGCAGCCTCTCCTCCATCTCCTCCTCCTCCTCCTCGTCCTTCTTCTTCTTCTTTTTCTTCTTCTCTTTCTTGTCCTCCTTTTTCTTGGGGACGGACACCATGGCCATGATGAGCCGCTTGACGTCCACAGTCTCCAGGAACCAGCCCGACCCCATGCCCTGGCCGTCATGGCTGATACGGATCTTGAAGATCTTCCCCACGTCTTTGGCCTCTGTCTGGCCGTGGAAAGGGGGAGGGAAGGGGAGCGCAACACATGAACTGAGATGCTTTCACCTCTCTGTGTTTGATTTCTTTCCCGACGCCTAAACGTTTTATTTTAGCACATTTTCTGTGATATTCGTGTTTGCTGGAGTAATGGCACACTAGATTGTGTGTTTGTCGGGTGACATTGCATTTAAATGATCAATAGTGTTTGGTACCCTAAATATTTCGGTGGCGTTGCGTTCATAGTTGTTGGATCTGCTTTCCAGGGTAATGATCTCTGTCTTTCCCTTTTCCCCGTAGATCTGGACCACCACTTTGGCGTTGGTGCCAGCAAACGACACATCTCCAGTGACTACTGTTACCTCATAGTTAATTACTGGAAAACAAGAGCACAAGTGTTTGCATTCGTGTTTTTAGATTTATGTAAAATCAAATACAACTTTTTTGCAGAGCGCTCTTCATGCAAAACATCATAATAAGGTTTAACAGGTGAAACATAACAAAAATTATATCACAAGAAGAAGAAATAAGAATGTTACGTTTACGTTATTTACGTTATTTCATTCATTTTGTATGCTCATATCCTTTCGTGAATATGAATGTCTTAAGCATGATGCCTACATTGTTCGCTGTCCAGGATTTCGCTTGGATAGATCTCCACCTCTGTCTTGCCGTCCGCCTCATCCTTGCTCAGCCAGCGGTGGCTGGGGAACATGTAGTGACTGCCGTGGTTGGGAACCATGATCTGAACGCTGTCCAGGAACCAGCCTGCGCGCATGCCCTCGTTGGTGTGGCCAATCATAAGACGGTTGATCTACCGGAACAAGAAAAGGTAGATGTACGATATACTGTACATTATTCAAAGCTGAGGCAAATGGATCTCCAATTACGGGAAGAAGGGAGTAAAAACGAGCAACTCGCAACCAGAACCTACAATGCACTACCTTTTGTGGAACCTACTGGTCCTGATACCATTATGGTTTGCTATTTACCATTTTGTCATCTAGCAAAGCTTTTAGCCAAAGCAGGGTCCAAAATCAACACCTAACACCAGCCAAAGGCAGACAGATGAGACCATTTGGCAGGTAAAAATAGAAAATTCCAAATCAGTAGAATAAGCAGTGAATTTTAGATACAAATCCTTGACAAGGTAGCATCCTGTTCAAAGATGTCAACATGGCTGCCAACTACCATCCAACCCAGAACCTTCAGGCTGGAAGTCAAAGATCTTTTATAATTGTATTGGTATAACGTCTAATCCCTGACAGAGTCATGGTGGACCAGGCCTCCACCTCTCCCATCCTGTAAGGCACACAGGAAAGCGTTGTGTAAGCGCACCTGTCCGATGTCGAAGGTCTCCACGGTGAAGATGTCAATGCGGCCCGTCTCAAAGTAGTTCCCCAGGTTGTTGTCTGAGACCTCCAGCATCATCCTGCTGGTGTCGACCTTCTCCCCGTAGAGCTTCACGAACACCTTGGAGTTAGAGCTGCTCCCAGGGATGCTGCCAGTCTTCACCGCGATGTGGTAGCCCACGTCTGATGGCGTGACACACACACACACACACACACACATACACACAGACACACAAGCACACACAAACAGACAAACATGCACACATGCACAAACTCACAAACAACAAGCAGAGACATACACACACAAATGAATAGATACAAGCATGAACAATCACATACATGAACAAACATACATGCATGATCACAAAACACGTAAATAGACACAGTTGGCTAAGCCCATAATTATGCCTTCTTGTAGCAATTTACTTACTGTAAAGACGTGGGCCATCAGCGAAGGGCACTAGTTCTCTAACGATCTGTCCATCATCCTCATTACGATCAAGCCACCTGGAACAGCCAATGAAACATTGTCCCGTCACTTTCACCTCTGTGGCTGTTATGTATGCCTCAGCTCTAATGCTTCTAATGCATATATTCGTATGAGTCATATCTAAATCTAAAGACTTAGATGCAGTTCTGCTTCCTACAACTCATAATAAGAACGCCATACAGAGACACAGACACACATGCACAGACACACGCACGCACGCAGACACACACACACACACCGTTTGCTATATATACACAGCATAACTAAATTATATTTATATATATATATATATATATACTTTAATATAAAAATAAATATTTTTGTTTCCCACAAGATGTACCCTTGTGTGACTTTTTTACTACTTGTCAATATGCTTCCGAAAAGGAGTGTGTGTGTGTCTGTGTGTCTGTGTGTGTGTGTCTGTGTGTGTGTGTGTGTGAGCCCTCACCTGTTACATAGGAACACTTCAGCCTGAGACTCAGTCTGGCCCTCCTCCCGGACCAGGACCTTATCCAGGAACCAGCCACAGCCCCCGCCCCGGCCGTCATGCCCTATCCTCACACGCTGCACCTGCCCCAGGGACACCGCCTCGATGATGAACTCATCCATCTGGGAGGGAGACGCACGCACACCGTCAGCAGAACAAGCCCTGAGGTTCTGACTGGACATTATCGCCTGAAGACTATTTGTTTTGAGTCAATACTTTTTCATCCAAAGGGTGAATCTAGATTCAGGCCATTAAGGAGCAGGTCTTATGCATCTTGCTCAAGGCTGTTTACATGTAGTGGTGTGGATGGTGTGTATATTATATTATAGATTCTAATATTTCAATGATTAAAGATTATGATAGTATTGTGCTAGCAGGGCTAGCTCTGGGTGTACTCACGCTGCCCTTCTCGAACTTGTTGACGTTGTTTCTGCAGACGACCAGCTGCCGATCGCCGCTGTCGCCCTGGTCCCCGATCAGGTTGAGGAACACAGAGGCGTCTGTGCCGCTGCCGCCCACCGTGCCCGTGCACACCGTCACTCTGTACTTGATCACTGGGACACACCATGCAGACAGGATACACCTTTTCACGCCTACACCTTATAAGAGTGTATGTACCTTCTTACTCCTAAACCGTATAACAGTTTATATACCTTGACACTCCTATATGGTCTACTAGTATATTTACCTTCTCACTCCTATACATTATAACAGTATATATATCTTCTCACTCCTATACGGTATACTACTGTATGTACCTTCTTATTCCTAAACCGTATAACAGTTTATATACCTTCTCATTCCTATACCATCTACTGGTTTATATACCTCCTCACTCCTATACCTTATAACAGTATACATGCCTTCTCTCTCCTAAACCTTATAACAGTGTGTGTGTGTGTAGTGATGTGCGTACGGGGCAGGGGTTCAGCGATGGTTTCCCCGGTGGCGGGTAACTCCCGGACCACCTCCTGGTCGTCCTCGTTTGTGTCCAGCCATCGCTCGCAAGGAAATGAGTACTTCTCCTTTGTTAACGTCTTCATGATCGTTGCCTGGCAGAGAGCGACAAAATTGAGACTTTGAGAATTTGTTTTATATCACTGTGGTATTTATCTTTCAATTGTAAAGATTATCTCAGAATAGGGCTAGGGTCAAACTAATTGTGACCACCCGTGTTCCATGTATTTAAGTTTAATATTTTCTGCCCATTCTGCCTGTTTCGCTTTGTTTGTGTGTCTGGGCCATTTGAGGAAAGTCCTGTGTTACACTGTAACAGTGTCCTTGTAACAGTATAACTACATAAGCAATGCAACAACCTCTAACAGCATGCACATACAATGTTATAACGTCATGGAACCTTGACCCTAACTAATTCACCTCCTGCTCCCGGCCTGACCAGAATGTGTTCTAAACTTAACCTAATGGACACTTTTCACAGAGGTCTCACCGTAGGACAAACACAGGTGGTGCTCATAAAACACTAATTATGGTTACCTTCGCTCGTTTAGTCTTCTACCCGTGCCCTGGTATATATAAAAAGCAGGCCCATAATAGACGTCATTGGCGACAGTGTGTTTGTCCTACGAACACGCTGCTGTGAAAAACTCCCCCTGTGACTACTCATGTTGTAAAGGAGGAGAGGATAGTTGTGGTTTTGTCGCTCCGTATGTATTACTTAATATTTACCTTACTGAGATGCCACCCGGCAAACGGATTTCTCTTCTCATGCCAGATGCGAAACTTGGTGACCCTCCCGAGGTCAGGGAGTTCCACCTGGAGTGTGAGGAGCATGGTAACTGATCAGAGTACAGTCAGTGTGGGTCTCAGTGACGAGATGGTGCTGATTGAGCCGACCATGACACACACCATGAACTTGTCCAGTTGGCCCTGCTCGAAGTTGTCGGATTTGTTGTCCAGCCTTATTTCGTCCGACTTGCCCAGTGTCCCGTAGATCTGGAAGGAGATGTCGGCGTCCGTGCCCGAGTTTGGTATATCCGAAGTCCAGATCCACAAGGACCACGGGTGTTCTGTGGAGTACCGCACGCAGGCACACATGCACAGACACACACACACCCACACCACACATACACACGCACACACACACACATTCACACATGCAAACACACACACAAACACATTTCTGTCTTGTGCCCATGTGTGCATTTTCTTGAAAAATGTATGTTATTATTGCATACAGCGAGGTTTAACCAAATCTTAAACTAACGTAAATGTCTATGTAAAGTAGGCTTCGATCAATGTAAGATTGTAGATAAAATGACAATAAAAAGGACCCATGTACAGTGTTCTATAACATACTCTTCTGTCTCTTCTGCCTCAGAGAGACCATTTCGTACAGCTCCCTCTCTATGAGGCCGTCTCCCTCCTTCTCGTCCAGCCACTTGCTGCATGGGAACGTCTGCTCTATCCCAGTGAAGGGACAGAAGACCACCACCTGGTGCACCAAAACCACCGGGTAGAGTCAAGTCAGTGTGTGTGTGTGTGTGTGTGTGTGTTTAATGTGTGTATGTGTGTGTGTTTCTGTGTGTTTCTGTCTGTGTTTGTTTTACTATACTTGCCAGGGCCAGAAGCTTGTATGTGTATGTCTGTGAGATTTCCCATATATGTGAGGGCCAGAAGTGTGTCTGTGTATGTGTGTGTGTGTGTGTATGTGTGTGTGTGTGTGTGTGTGTGTGTGTGTGTGTATGTCTGTCAGATTTCCTATAATTGTGAGGAGCAGACTGGCCTTCTCACAGTACCACCCAGAGCTGACTCCTCCGTTGTCGTGTCCAATGGTGACTCGGCTGAGGGGGCTGAGCAGAGCAGCCACCTCTACGGTGAAGATGTCCGTCAGGGCACGCTCAAACTTACCCCCCTCCAAGAACACCTACAATGGACCGGGATGGGAGAGGCACATCATCAGTGTCATGTGATCATCAGAGGACCAGCGTAATGTCCTACAGATCGAGATCTTTCTGAAATGCATTTATTAAGTATTTGTTGTTGTCTTTTTGATGAATTTGCCTATCTAAGTGTTGTCAAAGAGAATACAGATCTATGAACATAAAGATGTGTCGTTGAAGAATAAGGCAAAAAACTGTCAAGACCAGAAGACCAATTTGCAGATAACGAGCACAATGGAATCACCTTGCCGCTGTTTTTGGTGCCTTTGGTGCCGTGCATCACAACGTTGATCTTGGAGTTGGTTCCGGCACCCCGGATGTTGCCCGTCACGACCTGGACGTTGTACACAATGCCTGGCGGGTTTGGCGGGTTTGGCGGGTACAGTTACATGTGTATACAGTCAGAGACCCCGGCGTCACGATTCACATCACACACACTGAGGCTGAAAATTGTCAGCCACGAGGTACTGATGATCCGATTGACCGTGGTGCGTCTCATCTTGCCGAATTGGAAAAGACAATCTCTTTTTTTCCTCTCTGCGTCTGTAGGTGTCTTGCTCAATGATGCATATAGACTGTGTCTGACAGAACCTTTCAGCTAGGAGTCAAACACCCTGGCCACTGACTAGCCTATCCTGCACCCAAGGGCTGTTTTGCTGGATATCGCATATCATTTAGCTAGTGATACAGAGATATAGGATAAGGGATGGTAAAAATGAACATATCACAGACTCAGGTCAGATAGCATGGCCGCTACATTTATAACTCACCAGTGGGCTGGTTCCCCCCAACAAGAATGTCTCTCTGTATTTTGCCGTCATCCTCATCCATGGCGAACCAACGGTTCACTGGGAATTCGTACACCATTTTGTTCCCAAGGTCATCCAAAACCACCTGCGGAAAGGGGAGAGGGAGTTTAAAAAAAAGAAAAAGAACAGTGACAGAGTGGGGCACAAAGACAGGTGAGAACTGAATGCGGAATCCCCCAATCACTTCTCACCACCAAGCAAGTGTTCAGAGCCAGGCCGATAGCCCAAGGACAAAGCCCATATGCATTTCTTACTTCCCCTCTATGGACCCCGACGAGAAGGCTTGAAGGAGCCTTAAGCCTGCATTGGGGGCATACTAGGTATATGGAGAGGATTAAAGGGGTCTGCCTGCTCACTGCTCCACATGGCTTCTGTTCATAGTGAGAGTGAAGTTCAACAGAGCAACCCACTGACAGACAAACACATTTTTCTAACGGAGAGGAAATACGACATTATCAGTGTTTTTAAATCTCACTTTTTAATATAACCCCTTCTGTTATGTTGTGTTGTTGTTGTTGTTTGGGTTTAGTTTTGAGCTTTTCTTCTTTTAAGGGATGAGTTACGTTGAAGGAGGGTTTATCCAGTAATAACCAATTGGAACAACAAGTGACTTTTGTCAATCTGGTGACCGTGGCCGGTTGGGTAAATATTTTTACATTGTACCAAACACAGAGGAGCACAGGATTAATTATTGTACTGGAGGCTACAGTGCACCAGCTCATGGTGACACTGATGATCTTTGGAGATCACTAGTGTGGTCATCACCAGGTATGCCACAGAGACACCCACTCCATTTGTAGGAAAGGCGATCTGTGAATGGCGCCTGGTTTCTCTTTACAGACAGTGTAGAATGACAACAAGCATGTCGTCTTAGTGTGTGTCTGTGTGTGTGTGTGGGGGTTTGTGTGTTTTCATGCATGCATGAGTGTGTGTTTGTGTGTGTGTGTGTGGGGGGGGGGGGTTTGTGTGTTTTCATGCATGCATGAGTGTGTGTTTGTGTGTGTGTCTGTGTGTGTGTGTGTTCATGCATGTGTGTGTGCGTGTGTGTGTGTGTCTGTATCTCAGGATGACATCATGTCTTGGTGTCGCAAACTGTGTGTGTTGGAGGAGAGGGGACACGAAGCCCAGATGAGATGACAGGAAAGAGGCGTATTGCATGTCTTAAGTACCTCTCCAGAGGCACCACTGGGTACAACAGAGCCTGCGCTTGTGTTTAGACATCAATGTTTATGATGCCGAAAATGTAATATGGAATGTATAATTAATCCTGTGCGTCTGTTTATGGTACAATGTAAAAGTCTTAAAATATGGACCCAACCAGCCACAGTCACCAGATTGACAGAAGTCACTTGTTGTTCCAATTGGTCATTACTGGATAAACCCTCCTTCAACGTAACTCATCCCTTTAAGAAGCAAAGCAACTGTACACAAAAACTAAACGCAAACAACAACGATAACACAACATAACTGAGTGAGATTTAAAAACACTGATAATGTCGTATTTCACTACAACAATTTCCTCTCTGTTAGAACAATGAGTTTTTCTGTAATGGGATATAATAACGCCTTCAAAGCTGTCCTGTTGGGTTGATTATGGTGTTGGCCTACATCATTTGTTTAACATTGAGCAATTAATGTGCACAGGTTAAACATGCCGGAGGCAACATGGAGCACCAGCGTCATTTATCATTAACTGCAAAACGTACAGTCAACCTGCGTCCCTGTGTTTGGAGGAGCCTGGAAAAGCCACCTAGATCGATTGTGGCAGCCTTGTTACAGTATTATTGAGAGTTTATTGCCCTTCTCATGTTGACCTTGTCTGTTTTTTGGATGCTTGGCCAAACTCATCTCAATGAGACTCACCGGGTTGTATACAAATGATATACTTTATGTAGTTATATTTAGATGTTACCTTATCTAGAGCCCATCCAGCCGATGAGCCTTTGTTGTTGTGGCCTATGGTGATCTTCCTCACTTTGCCTAGATTCGGCGCATCTATTGTGAACTTGTCCTCTGAGCCCTTTTCAAAGTTATCTTTGTCATTGTCCAGCCGCCTTTCCCCTTGAATATAAGGAAACACGTTTTGGCCAATCCTTGCCGTTGAAATATAGTACATGTATAAATATATATTGACCATTGGAAAGAACTGTAAAAATGTCGGTTCCTGAGGTTTTGGAACATGTAATGAACTCTTGAACATTATAGTTAAATTAAGTGATGATGTGTATGTATTATACTCATTGGTCTTGTGCAAATAAACCGGTGAGAGATGAGTAAATTGGGATAAGAAGCCAGTTACTTGCCTGTATCCCCAAACTCTCCAAAGATGTTAAGGAAGACATCAGCATCTGTTCCACTGCCTTTTAGATCCGTCGTGAAGACAGACACTATATACTTATTATCTGGGAAAAATATACAAGGGGGTCATTTTGTGATACAGTTGGAATTTTGTATTTTATATTAATACTTGCATTGGTCCCATACCAAACCTTTTTTTATGATAGTAATAGTCAATAGTATTGTAAATTTATTATGATATTGTGTAACACTAAATATCCTTATAGAAGGTACCACTCTCCGCATGCAAGAATAAGTTCACGTCTGAGTGTAGGCTACAAAGGCTATTTACAAGTGCAAAAACGCCAACATATTCTTTATTTTCCTGACCACTTGTTTTTTATCCGACAAAAGCCAGGACAGTTCCTCTGCGTCTCTCGTAGATCGCACCACCTTCCAACGTCTTTGTTTAATACGACTGCATCACCTTCTCTCACATGATCAGCAGCTCGCGGATTTCACTTTCTATCCAGT
>JAOSLM010000143.1:11730984-11743051 GCA_025629765.1 Eleginus gracilis
GACTGATATAGGGAGCACACAGGTGAAAGTGGTTGGGTTAATTAAGGCAGGGCAGGGTGAATGAGAAAATCAGGAACAGATCATGACAGCAACGTACGCTAAATGTATTGTGTTTATTTGAAATGGTCATACGCTGATTGTATCTTAGGGTTGTTCACAAAGAGTGCATGGGTGTTTGATTTGCACACACAAACACTCCTCCTGCGTGCATAATTCAGTACGATTTCAGTCATTCTGTGCTGTGGATGTGTGTGAGCCATAGTAGAATGTACTGTGGGTAGATTTGCAAGATTAGCAAACCCATGAATGTGCTTTTCCTGGATTTGTTTTGCCATCGAGAGATAAACTTGCAGACTAGCTGTGCTCTGAACTTTGAGTAATAACCACCAGATCGGCTCAAAGAATCAAATTGTTCCTCCGTCTGTGGCCGGAGCGGGAACAGCTATGCAATTGCAGCTTTATCTCTTTCTGTTTATCCATTGGTGTTGAGGTTGAACTATGTGGTATTGGTACATTTAGCAAATGAAACTCCTAAACATGCTTGTTCTTGTCCCACTTCGATTCTTGGTTCAAACAATAACAACATTGTGGCATGGAATTGCAAAAAACCCTCGCTGGACAAAACTCAATGACAATCTGGTGCTGTTTGTAAACACATTCACATCGAGGTTAACCCCATTAACCCTGCCGTCAAAGACAGCAGGGTTAATGGAATTGGGGATGAAAAATAAAAACTACAGCCACAAATATGTGTTTACAGCAGCGACCGTGTACAATCCTGGCTGGTTTGTTCACAACGGTCCAATTCTTTGCTAAGGGAAGGGTTGAGCCTTTGATTTATCTTGTGTGGTTCAGGCTTGCCAGAGATCGTTCTGTTCAGAAAAAAACAACTACCTGTGGAGAGAAATGCAATTATTATAACCCTGTGTCTTTTGGCAGGTTCAGACTCATTGTGCATGCTTCCCTTGGACGGTGAGAGTGAGATTCCTGGTTCTATTGTGGGGCTTCTCTTAGAACATTAGGGGATGTGGGACGGATTGCCAAACTGGGATTTTCTGATTTCCTTATTTCAAGAGAATACATCCGCGATAAGAATGCTTGTCTGTGGGCAAAAGGTAACGGTTGCACTTGATGAACCCACACGTGTGAGACGTCGACGTTGAAGGATCGTGACACTTCATTCTATACAAAACATCAGTCTGTTTGTATAGAATTACGTCAGCAAGCCTTCTGAATCAAGATTCTGAAAAGAAAATGAGGCAGAGGGGTTATATATGGTGTCTCTTTGATAACTGTAATCGCATCCTGATGAACCTTTGGCCCTGCAAAATAAGAGATTCATAATTGTGGGATTCACTATCATTAAAGTCATCTCTAATTCTCTAGTCTGTTCATGTATTCTCTGGAATTTCCCGTTCAGCTTCTACGCAGTTCACCCTCTAAAAAGGCAAGTGATAGTCTATGGAGAACACCAACTGAATAATTCCTTCTGCTTTTCTTTCAACATTTATGAAAGAGATTGCATGTTCCTTTCCTGGAGTTTGGCGAACTTACAGATAGTATCGTCCTGTTGCATGTTTCTCACGGCAAAACAACCCATCCAGAGCCCGGAAGAGCAGACGTAAACTGTTTGAATTGGCGGAGGGGGAGCGCGCTCTGTGCATGCACCATGCACTCCGAGTGTGATTGTGTGTCAGGTTGTGGCAGCGTTGTTTACAGCAGATTGCAGTGCGGTATGTGCTGTGATCCCCACTGCGGAGGAAGGTCCGGGTGGGCCGCGAGGTCCAGCCCGATCTCACTCCAAAATGATATCATGGTATTATGAGGATGATGAATAATATAATATAATATAAGACAGTGTTACTTGTTCTTATGTAAACGTTCAGCCTCAATTGTTAATAAGGAACGTCCCTTTTGTCATGAAGGTCAGAAGTGCTATGCCGTCGTAGATCAACTGAGTTCACCAAGTAGACAGTGGGACCACTTGGCCTCCACAGAAAATGAAAGCTTGCTTAAGTGTTTTCCAATTCAAAATGACATTTGGTTATTTATCTTACTAAATGTAATTTGATAACTGTCAACATTTGGTCAATGCTGGAATTATCTGCTGATATAAAAGGTTAAAGATAAACAGTTCATCCCCAATTGTGTTTTAATCAAAAAGGATTGTCATTATAATTTACACATTTATAATAACAACATTACAGGAATTTATTCATTTACGAGAACGGTTGATATTAATGCACATGCACATGTGATCTGAAAGTGGTGAAAGTGGCTCAAGTTAACCATTGGATGTAATGTCAGCCACTCATGGTAATCATTACCTTGGACAGCAACAGTTGGATTTCCCCATGAACTGAGAGCACAGAGAAGGTTTTTTAAAACAGCACGGGTCCAGTTGTACTGCTCTGATGATACAGCTGACCAGCTGTAGGTCATAGAGACTGTGCGTGTCCGGGAGAACAAACATGAACATCAGGAAATAAATAATAAATGACTCACTTGTGACTAATTTACAAGTTTTTTTAAATTATTATATTTTTCATACTAAAGTCTAATTATAACTATATCAAATAAATAAAATAAGTTATAGTAATAGTAGTAATAATAATAATTACATAACAATAACTTTGTTTATATATTATTAGGTTTTTGGCAAAGTGTGCATCAGACAAAAGTACTTAAAATGCTTAAATGCATGTATTTTCTCACTATGAACACAGAATGCAATTTCTTTGTAACTCTTTCTGATGGCCGGAAATCATTACAAAACATCCTGGATGAGATCATCTCCCGTTATATTCTGATAGACCTGGTCAAGTGCAGCACCACTGTTCCATCACAGTGGCAACGGGAAGGCTCTGCTTTGCCTGTTTTGATTCCTTTAGTAAACATTCCATGCTGTAATGTTGAGAACATTACATTACAGCAAAGGTTACCACGGTGACAGGAAGACCCTCAATGCATTTAGGCTGCTGCTCATTGATAAATCCCCATAGGAACACCACATAGGCATCCATAAACACCAACACCTGTTCTCCTTGGCCAGTGATCAGCTCGATTCAACTAAGGGTTCATACTTGTGAAACAAGAATATACTATGAATCATAGCTTAACCAATTCTAGTTATTCATTTCCAAGCCACATTATTACATTTTATAATTCTGTCTGGAAGAATAATATTGGGTATTTTACATATTTGTATTTGCCTTAATGTAATGTAATGCATTTTGGAGCTTTCAGGACCTGTATCAATTTATTTTAGCACTAACTTTACAAAATAATAAGAAGCCTATCCATGACATTAAAGCTTTTGTAAACTCAGACATTTCAAATACTGTATAGAAACATATACAAAAGGCAATCAATCAAGTACCCAGTGAATCAGAGAGTAAACAGATGTCCGAATGGATAACATGTCCTGGAAGCTAAGAGGATGGATAAATTAGGTTTTATTAGTTTCCATGTAGGGCATTTCCCTCCCCCCATGGCTTTTAAACATGTTGAACATGTAAACACTGTCACTGATGATCAATGGAAGATAATAGTTTCCTCTAGAGACAATGGCATGTGTTGCATGTTGGCCATGACCAACATGCCCAGGAGCCTAACTCATAACATCCGAATTGCATAACATAACGATTACTTTCAAAGTCAATTAATGTAACTGTCTTCTGTATTTCTGTATATCGGTTAATCATTCTGTTTAAAAAGGGTCATAAATAATAGCAATTACAGAATGCCAGTTAAGAGTCCAAAGTCAATATTTTATCTGCTTACCAAGCAGTCAAGAAAACACAAATATTCATTTAATAATGATTTCAGAACCAAATATATCAATCTCTGAAGCATTAAGCAGCAAATGTCTTGTATTTAAAATTTATGAATGACCTGAATGATCCATCGATTATCCATCGATTATCAAAATTGTATTAGATACATTTTCTGTCGAGCGACTACTATTGGAAAGTAATCGTTGCAGCCGTATAATATCACTCAAAGACAATGTTCCCCCATACATACACTCACAACCACCATCACTTCCTGTTGCCTTAAACAACACATTCCAGTAGATTGAGGGAAGAACATAATCACTGCTCAGAGATGTGACGAAAAAGCCAATTAATATCTCATGCACCAGTACCGACCATGTATCCCGTCAGCAAACGGAAAGGCCTGAATCTCAAACTCAGCATATATTTTCATAAATTGCAGATAAGCGTTGCACAGAAAGAACGTCTTGGACCATAAACAGCTGCTGTGCATCCAGATGGATGACGCATAAATCAACTCCCATTTCCCCCGCTGACTTTTGGGATACCTCAAATAAACCAGGACTCGGATGACTGCCTCCAGCTGTGGGCGTCGTCCAGCCTCTCTAAAGTCCCTCTCCTTAAACGCACACAGGGCTTTTAAAACACTTCAGTGTATGAGGTGAGCGCGTAATGCCGGACTTCTTCTTTACTTTGAGCAGTTCTTTTTTTTTTTTTGCTAGCCGACTTCACAGGTTGTGTTGACTCACCTGTTTATCCACCCGTTCAAACAGTTAAGAATGAATGCCTTTTCCCGCACACTGAACACCGTTGACTGTGTAAATAATCGGCTGTTACCTTTTTGATTCACTGAATTTGAAAAATGAGTGTGTGCAAGAGGAAAGTGCTGACAGATGCCGTGCTGATGAGGTGAAACGGCCGCAGAACTACATTTGGAGACGTGACGAGAAATTGGATGAAGCCTTCCCGTGCTTCACTGCTATCGGGGCACTGTTTAAAAGTACGCTGTTTGGCAGCTTCTTTAGAAAAGAGGTTAAACAACAGCAGTGGAAACGACTGATACATTAACCAGTCAGGGCCGTGTAAACTTTCAACACTCAAATACAATCTGTTCTATTTAACTTAAATCTACGCTCTGAACCAAATCCCAAAAGCCCATCGGTTCACAATCTGGGTATCACATCCAGCACGGTGCCTTGGGATTACAATGGGTCTTGTGATTTAACCATTCTGTGGTTGTATATTCATGGTGAGCCACATACCAGGGCCGTTTCCCAAGACCGGGCCATGAATACTGAATAGCTGGGCCATAATGTGGAATGAACACATTATGTGCTCTACAAGCATTTTCATTTCCCCTCCCAACAGATGACTTATCTCACACACAGCACCCTGAACAACTCAGGCATTTTGTTTTGTTCCCCGTCAGAGCAGGGGCAATTCCGACAACGTATGTTATGTCAGAATGTGCCCATTTGTTTCTTTGTACGTACACTATACACATGTAGGCTATTTTGAAGCACTATTTTCCAATTTCAGAGACTCACTATGAGGGTACCAGACTAAACTGAGATAAAGGATATGAATACGACTTTGGGACAACACTGTCCCAAATCTTGCAAGAAAAGAGGCATGTTGATAATATCAAGAACAACACTTTATTATTTTAACAGAGACAATCATCCAAATACAGCTTGCTATGCCTGCTGGGCTGCCGCTCTGGCGGCCAGCCTCTCCTGTCTCTCCAGCTCAGACTTCTCCCTCATCTCCTTCTCCCTGATGACCAGGTGCTTCTTCTCGTCCTCCCAGGCCTGGACCCTGCCCCCGTAGGCCTCCAGGTCGGCCCGCTCTGCCGCTGCCAGGCTGCGAGCGGCCGCCGCCGTCACCAGGGCCTGGAAGGAGGAGGGCTCCACCTTGCCCTGGGTCTCCAGCTGGCTGCGGAGCTCCTGCGGGAGTCAGGGGGGGAGAGACGGACAGGAAGTTGAGGACAGGAAGTGGAGGGTTCGCGCTGATGATCGTCGAACTGGACCGGACACCATGGCTTTGTTTAAGTCGTGTTGTCTGTTTACTTCACTGAGGTTGCGATTGACTGCGTTCTAACAAACTAAAAGTGTTTTCATTTCAGAATCACTCAAGTTGTGAGTTAATAATATTGTCTAACGTCATTACTCAATATGTTAATGAATGAAAATAGCATGTGTGCAAAAGGCTTTATGAATGTACTTCAATAATAACACTGTTGCACAGCTGCAGTAAGTCAGGACGGTGCACGACATAAGTATGAGAGCATAGAACGGCAGACTGTTTAATAGTTGTAACTGTACGTCAGAATGAACATATCCTAAGAATATGAC
Organism: Eleginus gracilis; assembly: GCA_025629765.1. Lineage (NCBI taxonomy): Eukaryota > Metazoa > Chordata > Actinopteri > Gadiformes > Gadidae > Eleginus > Eleginus gracilis. The sequence continues at coordinate 11,737,115 of JAOSLM010000143.1, forward strand.
TGGAATTAACAAAGAAGCAGCAGCAAGAAGAATGGGCTGACATTAACTTGGCACCAGCAAAAAAAAAAAAATCCCACCTTGAACCTGCCAACGTAGTAGGGGAGTTTAGCGCGCTCCTCTTCGTCTTCCTCGTCGACAGCGATCTCCTGCTTGCCCTCCTCCTCCCCCTCCACTTCTTCTCCAGACTCCTCTTCTGACGAGTCGGAGGCGGGGGCAGAGGACAGATCCTGGAGTACCTCGCTCAAGCGGTCCAGCTGGGATGCACAAGGAGAGAGAGAGACGGGAGAGTGAGAACAAGCAGAGAGGAGTCGTTACACGCTCAATCACCTCAACTCCCATTAAATGTACCAAACCACAGTCGATGACGCTGCCCTTGAAGGCTAATTTGTGAAGAGGCAATCATGGCCATGGGTTACTTTACCCAACGTCATTATCACAAAAGATCCTTAAAATAACATGAAATATGAACCATTAAGGGGGGTGGAGGAGGGGCTGCAACACAAATCACCCTTACTCTCATTTTCTTCAACGTTCCCCTATTCATTATTTTTTGGCGCCTCACCCGCCCTGAAAATTGCCTTTGAGGGGGGTGGGGGTGGGGGGGTTGTTTATCCCACATGCGTTGTTTCCTTAATGGTCTCAATTTCCAGACTTTCTATAAATGTCATGTTCCTTTCTCTGACTCATCACCACCACCTCTTGCCATCAAAACATCATGTATTGGGTCTTGTGTGCTTGCTATAACGGCATGTATCATTTATTGTGAGGGTATAATGTTAGCATATTCTGCACATCAGGGGAGGCAGAACGTGCCCAAGCCAGTGTACAACAGCCACAGCCGATTACAATACATTACATTGCCTTTGAATACATATGGGTGCAAATAGACGCATAGATTTTATTTAAAGCATTTTTTGGTGTTGAAAAGCAAAAAAAATTACACCACCTACTAAACAATTATCAGACAACTAAAAAAGTGCAGGTTTCACCGAAAGAAGGCTATCCGGGCTGCATCTTTGCAGTCAACCATGAGGTCATCTTGGCTTCCATTTGAGTGGCAATATTCCCTGTGTCTGGGTGCGTTATCCATTGTCTCTACTCTACTGTGTGCCGCGGCTCCGCCACATGCAAGATGTTCCCGGTTTACGTTAATCCTGATGGACACTCATTCGCACCCTGTGGCTCCTCCAAGATCTCATTAGACCAACTGGACAGGACGAACGCAATTAAAAAAAGACTGCCTGCAGGGGTGCTTACGTGCGCTAAAGTGGAACGCGCGCGCGTGCGTGTGTGTGTGCCATCTCTATTTGTCACCTGTATAGAGTAGTAACAGACTTCCTGGGCTGTCATTGTGTAGTGTTGGATGTCTGTAATGTTAAAAGGCTGCTCTTGAGCCTCAATAAGCCATGCACTCAACACCAAAGATCATTCCATTCAATACTAATTTTCAACAAATGAGATCAAGGCCTGAGCCACATGTCTGAAATACACGTACATACGTAGGATAAAGTTTGCAACATAAGTGGATCGAGAAAGTACACACACACCAAAGTAGTTATTTGGTCTAGTGTGACCAGTGGCTGATATCTAGAAGATGTTTTTCAACCCAATAAGATACAACAAATAACGTACTCGATAATCATTCAATTATTCCCAAGTGACCAACAACGCCAGCCAAACGTGCGGTACTAAAGCCAGGCAACGACGCTGCCTCAAAGCGGCCTCTCGTGCTGCTTACTGTGTCTTTGGAGAGCTTAACGTCACCAGAGTCCTCGGCAACGACTCCCTCCATCACGGCCAGGGCTCGGCCCAGGTAGCCACGGACCCAGCTCAGAGGCTTGCCCCGGAACACCGCGTTGATGCCCATCTGCATCTCCACTTTGCCTGCAGCAACACACATACCGCAATGAGGGGTCAGGCAAGTCGCTTGAACAGTGGTCTCCAGGCCAAAGGATACTGGGTTTGACTCCCCAGTGTCTACGGCCTTATCCAGTCGTGCCCTCTGTGAGCTACAGGGGACGAAGTGGCCAGCAGTGTCCCAACGGCGACTGTTTGACACAGAAGTATAATTTTACTTTGGATAAAAGCACCTCAACCTAATATGACATATTCATAGTAAATTGCATTTAAAACACGTTATTTTGTTGTGTAAAGACAACTGCAAAATAATGGATGCCAAGATGGTTGTGTGAGGGCTAGAGAGATGGAGAGGGCACCAGGTCGTTACGCACCTATGAAGGTATGGCCGAGCAGTTGAGCGCTCATGCCTAGGGTGTTGCTCTGCTTGAGACCCACGATAAGCAGGGCTGCTCCCAGCGCCCGCTCCTCTGCCAACTGAGGCACACACACAAACGCACACAGTTATTGCAACTACATAAGCATGCTTGACATTTTAATCTCTACATCTGCTATTATACCTTCAAGGAAAAATAAACGAATGTGGCAAAGAATTCAATTCTGAGTTTATTCTGTTGCCAAGTCTCACTGCACAGCAATGGCAGACTTGCCATGAATTTACTTGCAAAGGATTTTACAGAGGTTTAAATTGCAAACATCTTCCATTTTCCAGTGGGGTTGAGCTTTTAGGGTGTTTCCACCATGATGACCCCAACATCAGTGGTCTACTTACGCTGAGTGTCGGCTTGGTGGCTAGGTAACCACCAATGGCGTAAAATGACAGGGTCTGTGTGGAAGGAAGGTCAAAGGCCTCTTGGAGCATCACCTCTTCAACGACAGCACATGCACCTTTGAATAACACACAAAACAACAACACTTCAGTAAGAACCGATATCGGTCATTTGTATTTTATCAAAAGCGTTTTACATATAAAAACATATCTTACTCTTGAAGTCTTTATCCTTAATGTAAGAATCTATGAGCAAGTTGAAGGTAAAATCGTCTGGGAAAATGCCATACTGCACCTAAACACACAACCACAAACAAAACAAAGTTACACAAAAAATTGCGAGCAATGGGTGAAATGTGTAAGCTTCTGTAGAGAATATTTGGATGATTGTTTTTGAAGGGTATACCTTGTTTTGGAGTGTGTGCAGGGCTTTGTCGCGAACACCATATTTGATACATTGTCTGACCCAACTGTGAACCGTCCAGTCTCTGAGGTACCAGCAGTTTGGGCTGTGACGAAACCTTGACGGAAGTGGAGAATTTAAAAGGTTCAGAGCTGTAGAGATTAGCTGCGTAGAAGAGAGTGGTAGCATTTTGTTTGTAATTCTGAAATCCACACACCACAGGTTGTTATTTTGTGAACGAATGTGTCAACATAAAAGGGGAATTTTAGGTTTATCCAATCAAACTTGAGTCAACAACATAAAACAGAATTTGAAATCCTGAGATAATCCCTCTTATATAACGAGACACTGTCATGTTTAATTGCAGACTGATAAGATAAAAAGATGAACAAGGACATGATGGGGAGGATAACAGGCCTGTGATCATATAATGATACAGGGTGCAGACTCTGGGATTCAGAGTAAACAGGAAAAGACTGGGGGTACTACCGCACAGCAGTCAAACCACCATGAACATCGCCAGAAGAACAAAGACAATGTAAAACACAGTCAGGGCATTAGAAATAAACAGAACATAAAAAATTGTGTGGAAAAAGTGTGGAACTTCTTACTTGTAAAGATAATACTCTGCTTGATCAACTTCTTCTTTTGACGATATATTGTCTACAAACTGTTGGACAAAAGGGCAGAGTTAAAATAGACTCGAGGGAGAATCTTTTTGGCCACTAAATTAAAAATGTTGGTTGCCATTGATGAAATGTCTGGTCATCACGACAAGATTCATTTTTAAAACTCATACACACTGGCACATTATTGTGATCTAGATCCATTGCACATCTTACCCGTGATATAGTCAGAGAGCTCACTGGAAGCTTCTTGTCAAACGTCCTGTCCATAAAGTTGGCCAATAAAGCTTTAAGATGAGAACAAAACCAACACAAACGTATTCAATTAATGCATTTGAATTGCACAGCATGGACAATTTGTGCATTTTGGAATATGACTTGATTGTACTGATGGCAATGGCAAAACGCACCTTTCTAGGATTGAGTCATTAATTACCCATGGCAGATTTGAGTTTAGATCTCTGTAGATATGTGTGCCACACATGGTGGCACACTGCCGCCATGTGTTGCTAAATACTATTACACGCATGTGTTTCAAGCATCTACATATATATATATATATATATATATATATAGATTAATATATTCTGGATCAACAAAGGGATATATACAATAGGTCTACTTATAAAAACGGAATGCAATGAAGAATAAGTATAGGCCTACATACACACAACGTTAATATACACAACGTCTACTATCTGCTGGAGAGCTTCTTGGGCAAAATGGCCGCAAAGAGAAGGTGCCTGACATTCATAAAGTGCGATCCACTAAAGTGATAACGTGGGTAATCCTTACCCAGGTTCTGAGGATCCTTATCCATTCCTTCCCATAGTTTTGGATCTGTGTATGCAGCTGAAAGCAGGCATCTTCTGGCTGAAAGGGCAGAACATACATTGTACATATTTTACATAAAAATTGCAATGGTAGGATATATATACATGCATAGGATACACCATAGGCCTAAAATGACTTAAATTAAGACCGTATATTGGTCTAGTTTAATTGACATTGATGGCAGATACAGCTCATCCAACAACAATAACTGAGGAGGGTCACTTTGCTTCAAATCATTCATCCTAGAGCGGAGTAAACTAACAACACCACAATATGAATAACGCTCAAGACATTAATACATATTTGAGTGAGATAAAGGCTTAATTCACCTGTAAAACTTGGAGTTCGACATTTAACTTTGACAGCTGCAGTTAAACAGCGTTGGACGATGGAGGCCGCCATTTTTGGACAGTACCATTCGGAAAAAAACGTGGGGTCATAGGATTACGGCACCAGAATATTTGTATCTTTAGTTCCCAAAATCTGAACATATAAATGCACATTTTATTTACAATATGTACATAAATGGTGATTGATTTGTGTAATTAGTAACAATACAGGAAATAAACATTTTAACTATTAAGTGGCTTTTCAGTTCTGAAAGTGCTATGTTGTAACACTAGAGGGAGCTGTTTGTATGTGATGGACAGGGTCATAATGGGGTACTACTAGTTTCAGCCGTAATTTTAGCCTATGGATTTTATACCTTGCTTAGAATCTATACAAATATTCCACACCTAAATACTTGATAACCCAATGTATTTAAAAATAATATTCAATAAATGTATATGCATATTTTGAAGCAGAGTGTGATGTCATCAATCCTCTAAATAAACAGCATTCATTTGGACTTTAGATGTTGCCCAACTCTAGATATGGCTCTTAGCTAAGACTAAGCCATTTCACAAAGCATTTTTCATTCTGTTGAAAGAACTCTAAACTTTATTTCTATCACGTGATTCATGGGACTTCTTTAATCTATTACATATGCATTCATATAAAACTTCTGTAGCCGTACAACAAAGAGGAAGATGTAAAATGAAGGTACTGAAAACATGTAGACCTACTTCTGTAATTTGGACCATCACTTCACCTTTTCATATGTGGAAAGATAGATGCATTGTTTATACAATCAGACAGCCTTTCACATTCCCAGCCTCATTCGATCTCAACACATTTATATTTGTACATGAATGAAAGCATCTACTCACTTATTAAGTCAATTCTATATCATTAATTAATAATTTATAGAGAGGTGAATAGTTAAAGGAAGAGAACAATGTAAAAGGACAAGATTAAATAATTGAACTAGTCTATACGCATGCAGGAGGAAAGATGTTTGAAAGCTTCTGAAGACATGTAGGTTATAAAATAAGTTAGTGTGAACAGCTGTTAAACTCCTTTTCTTCCAAATATCGTACACGTGTGTGTGTGTGTGTGTGTGTGTG
>JAOSLM010000143.1:11908613-11919128 GCA_025629765.1 Eleginus gracilis
CTCTCTCTCTCTCTCTCTCTCTCTCTCTCTCTCTCTCTCTCTCTCTCTCTCTCTACCGCGGCGGTCTCTCTCCACCGCTCTGCCTCCCATACAGCTGTTGGGAGTCAGAGCGGGTCTCGACGCTGTGCTCAGTGCGGCGCGTAGATCAAAAACCAGGGGCTTTTCCCTTTATTTGCTCTGCTTTGTCGGAGCAGATTCCGCTGTCAGCAGAGATTAAAGTCCTGCTTAGTAGAGTGAATGCACAAGAGACAGGAGGAGGTAGCGGGAAGAAAAAAAAAGAAGCTATAGTGTTGCTTTGTGTGCAGAATCTGAAAGGAATTAAAGGTGCCAAGGCAGAAAGTAATAATGTCTGATGGCGGAGGAGTGATTAGCGAAGAAGGAGCCACACCTACACATAAAACAGATCCGCCAGCCATTTAATGGCTTGTCTGTCATCACCGTGGGTTCCATTTAGTTATTTCCTTGTTTTGCTTGATTACTTTCTTTCCGGCCTTCTTCCCTTTCATCTTGTCATCTTCATATTTTTCTTCCTCTTATAATTTTTTGGGGATTTAGACTCAATCTCTCATTCACTTCCGCCCCCCCTTCCCCCCTCCCTCAACCTCCAACCACCCACGCCACGGCAAACTCGCGTTCTGCCTCTTCCTCGCCATCTCCACCATGTCTCGTCCGTCCACTCTTGCCGCCCGCTCTGTCACACGCGCGCAAACACTGAGGTGATTATTTCTGGCAGGCACGGGTGAAAAGTGTGCTCTGATAAACAGGCTGCCACGGTTATTAATTTTGAGTAATGGCGGCGTCAGACTCCAGCGCCCCGATCTGCATCGCCGATAGAGGCGACGTTTGCGGCGCGGCGCGGAGACGCGTTTGAAAGGCGAAACAGCTGGATCCGGGAGAGCGCGGCGGCCCCCTGAAGGAGGCTGCCACTTCAGCCTCTTTGCGTCGTCATTTCATAACATCAAATGTTCAAGGAAATGTTTTTTCTTAGCTCTCACTTTTGTCGTCCTGTAGATTCTCTCTGTGTAGCTTGCCCCCATATGTTTCATGACCCGATGCTTTGTGGATCGCATTTCAAGGAAATGTTAATTTAAATCTGACTCAGTTTCAGGGAGAGGAAGCAGAGTCAGTCTGGCTTCTTAATATCTTGCTCAAGGGCATCGTAGCACAGCACAATATAAGTTGGCTGCCTGAGCCAGGGGTTCTGAGCCAGGGAATCAAGTTAAAGATCTCATTGGTGGTACATGTTGCTCTGGTTCCTTATTGAGGAACTACTAATGTCTCAATACTATCTTTAGTCCTACAGTGGAGAAGTTTTTAATTTCAAATGATTGAAAACTTGTGACATTATTACTTGGATTGCACAGAGATTTGATTTTAGAAATACTGTCACTTGCTGTGTGAACAAAGACGTGAAAAGTGTCTCATAAATGGGTTCTGAACATAATCCAGGGCTCTTGAACCATGGCAATAAATAAATGTCTTGTTTTCCTGCAATGACATCACTCCCTCCCTCTTATTAAGTTTTCTATTGATATGTTCACAATCTGTCCTGCTATTTCCAAGCAATGGCTGAAGATTTAACACAATAATCAGTCTGGCAGATGATTAGGGGAGCCATTAGAATTGATATAGAAGACATTAATATCTTTGGATTGGATTTTGCTGTGGAAATGTCCAGAACAAGAACAAGGCTGAAACACAATATATTATTTTCTTTCTCAACCCTTTTCATCTTTCCATTTTTAAGTGTGGGTAGACTGTTCTCCGATTTCCCATCCTTTTGTCGTAATCGCTTTTTTAAATATTAGTATTTGTCTTTTAATATTCGGCTCAGACCATTTGTGTAATTAAAAAAGAGACATATTGATGCATTTATGCATTGTACTCATTTACTGTGTATCACAGACACCACAAACAAACAGAACACACCCTTCATCCTCAGCCCCATCATCTTCTTCACCCTTATAATTCTCCTCTAACCACCAACAGCTCTGTCATTAGGAGCATGTAATGAGATGGTTGTTCTAAGAACGATGAATAATTCACCCTGTGTCAAATTGCACTTTAACAAGATCAGCATTTTCACTTTATTGCACAAATGAGCTCTCCATATTTGTCTCTAGCCTTTGTGGATATGCAGTGTTAGGGGCAGGCTCTGTAATCACAGAGTCCTCACATTATTTTAGTTCATAAATAAGGTAGTGTTTGAACTCACTCTGATTAAACAGTATAATGCTGTAACCCAAAGACTGTATAATCGTGCAGTGTGTGTGTAGCATATGAATGGAACATGTGTTGATTGAACAAAACAGAAGGACCAGAATTCAACCTGTGTGTGTGAGAAGGGAACGCTACTTTACTGATGGCATGGTGGTACAGCTTATGATGCCTACAGGCCCTACTGGCGCAGTGCACCACATCAGCTGACAAGTTTCTTGACTCTGCCTACCTTGGTACCTTGCCATAGATCAACATAGGGGAATCAGCAAACAGACAAAGACAAGGAGAATAAATGTTTTAAAAAATAATAATTAACAAAGCAATATCCAAAATATGTATATATATATATATCTCAGAAACAGAAATCCCTACATCAGAAGTTTTTCCCTCTCTCTCTGTTTAATTTTCATTGGTTTAGTGCAGATATCCCTCTATCAGAAGTCCCACCCTCTCTCTCACTAATAACGTCCATTTGGAGCGTCCTGTTCCAGGCTCTCCGACTTGAGATGGAAACTAATGTGATTGAGCTGTCCTCCTCCAAAGACATGAACATTTGATCTATGGGACATGTGGTCAAGTGATTTGAGTCCCTCAAACGTTGAGATCTGCAGAGCAAGTAGGTAATTTTTTTTACAAAAATATGCTCAGAGTCTCTGCTGGCTGGAAGACAATGCACACCCTTGAGGAACCTAAGACAGAGAGTGTGACAATGCGCAGGACTGACGCCATGGAGTGTTTGATGGTTCTTCTGTCAAGATGCCCGATGTGTCTGTATTAGTCATTTTAAAGTTCAGGCTTTTTAGCTAGCCGTCGACACAACCCTTATTCAGAATGTTATGATTTGTTTGCCTCCATTAGATGTTATATTCCTGCCAGATTTTACCTTGCCGCAGTAAATAAGCGCTTCCCCGGCACTCTCTCAACAATATGAGGTATGTTTGTTAAAAACTAAAAACGCCGTCCGTTATCATCGGAATATAACGTGGGATTATTTTAAGGTGAAAAATGTTAAATGACATTCCTTGTTAGTAAGTAAGTGCCCCTCTTTTGTTCTTGTGAAAACGTTTAGGTATATGTTGTGTTTGTTTGCTGCTTTGGTGTGGGTTCTGCTTACAGGTAGGGCACAGTATGGGGTGTGGCCTATCATGGTTATCCATAATGAGGGTCAGACAGTTGCTGTTTTAATCTAAATGGTAAAGAGACCTCTGGGCCAGCCTGCCCTTGTTTCACACTACAGGGATTCCTGGCCTCTGGCCTCTGGTTGAATACCAGTTTATACGTTATATCTCTGTTCATTGTTACTTTAACCGCAATGTGTCAGAAAAAGGAAAGTTAATCTATAGGATTGTAGAGCCATCATTCCTTTGTCATCAGAGGCATGCATGGACTCTTTGGAAACATGGCTTTACCTGGGTCATGTCTTCGCTCTTCAAGAGTGTTGTTTAATTAAAATCTATTATTTCTTTGTTTCCTCGGATTCCTGCTGTTTCCGTTGTCTCACCCCTCTATTTGTATCCTTCTTATTCGGGTGCAAGGCTTTTATCTCACAATGATTCAACTTAAATTATCGACAAAACTAGTCAATGCAATTATGCAATCTGTCATTTGATCACTGATTATTTTGCCGAGATTCATTATGTAAATACGGATTCGGTATTATTAGCATACACACAATCAAAACAATGAGCACCACACTACGTTTCCAGCTAATTTGTGTTTACATACCGTATTGTACGTTTGAAATTGCGACTGTTATTATAATTGATTATAATCAATTTGAACGTTCATCACGCATTGATGCGCTTTCTCACCACATCCGCTCATCCCATCCCGACTACCCACTGACGCAACGTCTCCTCCTCCTCTTTCTTCCTCTCGTACATTTACTTTCTTTCTGTCTTTCTGTCTGTCACACCCTCTGTCTTTCTTTCATTGTTTCTTGAATGAAAAAAAAGATATTTCTCGGTCTGTTCGTATGTCCGTCTGTTCATCATTTTCCTTTTTTCTTTCATAATTTCTCTCGTTCATTCTCCCTTCCTTTTGCGCCATCCATCCGTCTCCCCCACCCTCCTCTTTTCTGGGATGATTTAGCCCTGTCGCACGTCCCCACGGCCCCGGTGGAAGAGGTCTGGGAGCGGCAGAGGAAGAGCGCCTCAATGGGCCAGCGGAGCAGAGTTTAATGAAGCCAGCCTAAATTAATTTACTGCTTTTCCGTTCAGGCACCGCCAGGGTCCCACGCGGACCGCAGCTGGGACCCCCAGCCACGGGATCAGCCGCTCCCTGCAGGTCGCACTATACCTGCGCTGTAATTAGCTTCCATTGTTTAGAAGCCTAATTGTGCATCAGGAGTTTGCGTCCTTGTTAGGAGGGACTCTGAGCGCTGGAACTCTTTTATGCTAATGCAGAGCAGCGAGGCTATGATTAATAAAGTCGGTGGTGGTTTTTCGGTGGCGAAGAGAAAGAAGAAAAGGAGGGTGGTCAATTTTTATTTGAAGGAGAAGAAAGGGAATTATACGTATCACGGCCGGGGGGAAATACCCAGGGGGGCTGCTGGAACGTTGCTGTGTGTGCGTGTCTGTTTGGCGCGCACACCTGTGTGTGTGTGTGTGTGTGTGTGTGAGTGTATCTGTGTGTGTGAGTGTATCTGTGTGTGGTGTGTTTTGTGTAATTTAGTATACAAGTCTCCAGAGATAAATGTGGAGAAAGGTTTAATGCTGCATGGCTGATTTACTATTTCAAATTGGTAGTTTAAACAGTGCCCCCCGACAGGAGTTGAATCAGGGATTTAATTGTAGTTATTAGCAGCCATTGTTGTTCACCAGGTGTACATTAAAGACTCCAGGGAATCAACAGACTGCTGACTGTCGCACCTACTCTATGTATTGGTGTGTGTGTCGCATCACGTGCTGTTTTGGCATGTAGTGTGGTCATTTTCTGTGTGTTTTGGCCTGCATCCATCACTGTTCTGAATATTACTTTGTTTGACTATATTATCGTGGTTGTACTTCAGTGAATTAGGCTATATATTAGCACTGGTAGTAGCATGCAACATAGTTTGACACAGACTTATGTCTGTCAGACATTTACACAGACATTCACGCACTCATGACACTCGTTGGCTAAGGCCACCTCTCTCTTACTCTTGCTCTCTCTTGCCCAGGAAATAGCATATGGCCTCATGATTTTAGACACCATCTGAATCTGTGATTTAATGTTGGGCTGGAACATAATGATGCCTAGAGACACCTCATGTTACTCTGTGGAAGAAGCCATGCTTTCCCCTTAAAACTTTATGACATTTCATTTCGGTACCAAACCACTTTGGCGCTGAGAAGTCCCCAGATTTCTTCAATGACTTGTTCAAGAGGTGTGTGTGTGTGTGTGTGTGTGTGTGTGTCTCTCTGTGTGTGTGTGTGTGTGAGCGTGCGTGCACAGGTGCATATTTGCACAATATTTGTAGCCACCATACGTGTAATGCTTACTGTATCGCCTTATGTTCTTCCGTTATGCATGTGTGCGATCGCTTTTCTATGCTAATACACACACATCAGACTTTCATTTGGATTAGTTTTTCCCCCGTGTGATTCAGCAACAAGCAATTCAGAACCCATTCAGATAATTGTTTGCGGTGCCTGGTGTTTGGTGCGGCCTCTGCTGTGGTGGACAGGGCTGGGCTTCCCTGACCAAACACACACTTCGCGCTGCAGTGCAGCTGTTGTGATCCTCTATCGATTCCTGCTTTGAGTAATACTCTTTTTATTTACCCCTTCAGAGAAGGAGGGCAGGGCTCCATGTACTCCAGGGTTGGTAGGCGTTCACCAGGCTGTTTGTCAATACCCATGGTGCTATGAGGACGGCATTAGAAGTGCTGGCTAAAGATGTCCTTCCAAGTGAAATCCTTTTTTTAATACTGCCTTTCGTTCACTTCATTGACGTTGTGACATCTGGTCCGGTGAAATTAACCTCAGTATTTTGAGTTAACATGTGAAACATCCTCACAGATTTTTGGACTTGATGTGATGATCTCGCAATGATCAAATCAAATGTAAGGGCCTGACAAAGTGTTCGCTTTGATACTGATTAACAGCGACGGGAAATGTCAGAACAAGAAGTCCGTCAAAGCGGACGACGGTCTCAGGCGGTCGGATCTTGTGGCGCGTTGAAATGCCTACGTCGTCATTTTCTTTCCCTTGGGTGTCGTTTTTTGTGTTTCTTCCACCCCAGCCGCCCAGACCGGTGCTCTTAGGGGTCCTCTTCCATTAGCCACTAAGCCTTACTCAGATTGCCGGGCCGTACAGTGCTGCTCCCTGATCACCGCAGGTAGCGCTCCTCAAAGCCACGTCTATTCAGCTCACGCCTCCGCCCTTCAGACACTGGTAATAACTATTTGCTCAGACTTATACATTCTCTCCCTCCCAACCCCCGCGCCCCCCCCACCTCCTGCCTCCTACCCTTCCTAGACACTTTTTTTTTTTGGGTTGTTATTCACTGGAAGACACTTGCCATCAGCTGTCCTCTTGCATCTTTGATTTATTCCTCATTCACTATCTTCCACTTTCTCTGCATACTTATGCCCACCCCCACCCACTGTCTTTCTCTCGTTGGCTCCTATATGCTTCGTTCTTGGACCCTTTTTCCCCGGTTCGCGCTCTCCTACTTTTCTTCAGAGTGATCACTATTTAAACTCCCCTCTGCTCCAGGCCCCTGTCCCGGCCCTTAGAAGCCAAAGACTATTAAAGATGGTCTCTAGAGCTTTGTGTGTGTGTGTGTGAGAATTTTTTTTTCATTTCACTTTGAAAGGGAAACTGCGTGTGGCTGCATGCGCATGTGGGTAAGTGAATGTGTGTGTATGTATGTCTTGTGTATTTGCATCAGGGTAGGGAGTACTTTCTGTTTCCTCTGCTGAATCTTCAATAAGAGTGGGAACTCTGGTGGGAAATCTATTGGCAGCAGATTCAGGAGATTACGGAAATTCAGCCTTGCGGGAGGCAGTAAAAAAGGTGGGGAAAATAAGGGCTTGATATCACCCGAGGAGGGTAAAAGAAATATGAATAAAGAGTGTGGTTTCGATCTTTTGACCTTGTGGTATGAAGCTTTGCCTCCCTCACTCCTTTGGCTCAGCCAGATGGGAAAAGCAGTCAAGCGGTTGCTGTAACACACAGCAATGCGCACGTATGCACCGAAAGGCAGTCAAATGGGCCCTGTTCTCTCTGCGGACCACACACAAACACCACATGAACATGGATAAATGCACGGCCACAGGTCTGAAATAAGGCCCATGCTGAGAACGGCTCTGTGGTTATTTTTTTAAATAGGAAATGTGTCACATATAGTCGTATTTGGTCATTGGAAATGTTGCGATTAGGGTAAAATAAAAAGTAATTACGGGTGTTCTCGTTGCAGGTGTACAGTTCCAACTTCTTGATTTGCAATACTTAAACTGCATGGTGGCCCAGTACCCATGAGAGTACACCAGATGGAAATACCTTTGGACCGTGACAAATCCACCACAAGGTGCAAGGTTCAGATGGGAAAAGATCTGCAGATGAAGTACTTGGAAGGCGTATGGCGTTACCGGCTGGTGGGAACCAGGAAATGCAGTGCCCAGAATCAGCACAGAGAGAAATGTAGTCGTCACCTCACTTGGGCCAAAATGGAGATCAAAGAAGGGTCCAACGTTTGTCGTGGTTTGAACCTTCTAGTGATCTCTCCATATGGCAGTGCAAGGACTGAGCAGGGCCCTTACACTACAGCAGCTTCAGGTGTTTAATAGAAGAGGCACAACACATCCAGAATAACCTATGCAACCACAAAGGGTTTCGTATGGCTATGGATCAAGTGTATCAAACTAAATGGTACAAATGGTACAAGCGTTGTTGTTGTTTGGTCTAGAAAAGTCTTTCTGTCAAACTTTAAAATGAACAGAGAGACGATGAAAACTTTTATATTTTCCTGAGCGTTTTGAGAAAGCATATTTTATAGTTTCAGAGCCATCAGTCTCAGAATATTATGCAATTTTCTTTATTGTCATACTCTTGGTTATCCTCCTGATGAGCCAGAAGGAAGTGGCGCTGGCGGTGGGGGTGTTGTTGCCGGGATATAGACAACGACAGAGAGCGCCAGAGTTGTTTCATTAGCCGATTGAAGGAGCTGTAATGTGAAGGCCAGTTGAGATGGCTACTTAACTCTGATAGGCTATTAGCTATTCATCCCTGCTGGCCTATTCATGCTAGGTATGGAAAACGCAATCATGCAAATCACGCTTCTATCAAAGCCTTTCATAAAGAAGTAAATGCTGACGGCAGGGTTTCGGGGTGCGGTTAAGCAGGTGTAGAAGGCGGGGAGAGGGCGGGGGTCTGGTGAGGGGTCTGGGGAAAATGGCTGAGGCATGGTTAGCCAGCATGTGCTAAAGGTTGAGTCGGTACTGTTAGCCAAAGTGACTTGAGATATTGTCACATTGTGCTGCGAGGCCCTGGGGTAAGCTTAAATGTGTTTTATTCTCTCACTGTTTTCCCTCTCTACTGCATGATCTCCTCCCCCCTAGCACGCCATTGTCTTTCGGTCTTCTTTGACATGTCACACTGAGTAAGAGTGACTTGGCAGTGTGTTAGCTGTTTGATAAATTCTCACAGCTTCCTCGTGTTGGACGTTTTGCGTGATTTATGGCTAGAGCACACACAAAACAAGATTTCTCTACTTTATATGGGATATATTTAAGCTGTGAAAACTGGTTGAAAGGCATTCCTCATATAAGAGGGTAATGTGAGAAATATAAACTAATGGGAAAAGCTTTTTTCTTATTTCATTGTGTAAAACATGTGCTTCTTTCTTCTAAACATCGTAAATATTGTGGATGAGTGATGATCGGTCCATTCTTCTGTGTATGAACATGCTTTGGTTTAATTTGTCCAACACACACGCAAACAAATATTGGGTGTATTGAGCATCAAATAGACTGCTTTCATCCTTTTCACGTTGCACATTAAGGAGCATCCTGTGTACACAGCAGATGGGATATCACTGTTCTGCCTGATTCGTCACTCTGAGCAATTGAACCTGACAGAGTGAGCTTCCGCAAAATACTTTTATCGCTCCGGCCTCAAAATGGGGGATTAGCATATACATCTCACTGGCTGACGGTGCAGTGCGCTTGAAATTAGTGAGCCTCTAACTGGACACCATTTCATTAAGGGAGAGAGAGACAGACCGAGAGAGAGACAGTGACTGGGCAAGGAGTGAGATGGATGTCTCTTTTGCCACCTCGTGAAATATGTAATACATCTTCATTTTAACGGGCATTGTAAATGTCAGGGTGTAGATCTTCTCTTAATGAAAAGATCACCCGGCGTCCAAAGTTTGACAAATGCGTTTTAGTTTGGTCCCAAACCTGGGGCGTTATCTCCCTGGACCCAGATGTCTGATTAGAGACACTCCCACCCTGTATTAGAGGGGCACAGTTGAACAAATACATACAAAGCCTGCTTCTCCTAAACATACTTTTTTTTTCAGAATTGTGTTGTGTAGTCATCCGAGTTGTACACCATATAAAACCTAGACCCATTTGATGATATTTTTTGTTTTTTTGAAATGTGACCGCCACCCATCAGACCATCCTGTGTACAATGCTTAATGAGCGTTGATGGGTATATAACATCATCTTGCATAACTCATGACAAAATGTACAGTTTTATGAGCAGGCATTTTGAATTATTGNNNNCCCCCCCCCCCCGGGCCCCCCCCCCCCCGCCCCCCGCCCCCCGCCCCCCCCCCCCCGCGGGCGTGGGGGGGGCAGGGCTGCAATCACCGCTTCCATGGCCTGATGTTAACACAAAACTGTAAACGTGTTACCTCAAACTTTCTCCCCGTTGCTTCACGCCGGCTGTTTTAAAGGCACGTCGGCCCAGCGCGTCGGCCCCTTCCCAGGCCATAACTCAAGAACAATCCCACATGCACCGGGATCTGAGATATAACAGATGCCGTTGCATCACCGCTTGGCATGTGGCGTACCCACTGTACTGTGTGGGTTGGCCGACCCTGAACATCGGGGAGGGGGGAATGCCAATTTGTGGTGATTTAATGGGTCTAATCAATTTGGATATTTCTTTTACATTCCGCTGTGACTTCTTCATACACTGAGGGAGAGGGAAGACTTTTCAACAGAAAGTCATTTGAAAGGAAAAAGACAAATGCATTTTGTTTCTCTTATTGACTTGCGTAGGGAAAAAAGTCGTCCCAACCATTGTATTTTTCTGAACTTATTTCTTAATTATCCTTTCAATTACCAAAATGTTTTAC
>JAOSLM010000143.1:12351506-12363336 GCA_025629765.1 Eleginus gracilis
GTGTGTGTGTGTGTGTGTGTGTGTCACAATTCTTATCGCCCCAATCCATAGTGGAGTTACGGAAGATGCTAGACAGATGCGACCCTCCTGGACAGCGGCACGTGTCGGGCACCGGCAAAATAGTAACTCTAATCGGGGTTGCATGTTTGTAAAACAGGTGTTGTTTTTTACTGCAAATACATTAACGTTTTCAGATATGTGAACAGCAGCTGCCGTATTTTAGAAGTAATTTGAAAGCATTTAGATGGCAAAAAAAGAAATCAAAAGATGAGTGCAGTCGGTTGTTATTAGATTTGAAGGGCGATAGCGCTAGTAAGAGCTGCGGTGACGCCCGTATCTTCTATCAGTGGTGTATCAGTAGCAGTGATTATTGATCTCGGATTTGGGCTTTACAATTAGGCCTGCTCTGCCACCTGGCGGTGAGCATGGAGAGTGACTAGCTCTTCCCGGCCTAAACAACACTTGGAATAAATCGCGGCGCATGATCGTGACTCATCCTTATTGAGGCGTGATCATGACTCACAATGACTCATGGATATTTGTATTTAACAATAAAACAACTATATACCATATAAGGCAGAGGCATATTGTATAAGCTGGAATCGCATCCATGTACACAAATAAACAAGCAATACACCAGAAACCATGTATATTAAGAAGAGGCATGTATGACATCAGTGCAATGAAACATCCTACAAAACAGACAAATCCTAGAAGATGGATATTTGGTTTTCGAGATATTGTGAGATAAGCAATTGAGATTTAATGATATAATATTGAAACTACGGGAGGCAGTAAGCAATAAACGTATATATAGAAGCCTATAGGAGGAAATGTGTTGACAAGCAGCTTATGTTTCAGGTGTGAAAGCATGTAGCCTACCTCTCTAGCTGCAAAAGGAGCTGTATGCTATATATGCCCCTGAAATAATGAATGATGAAAATAAGACATGCATAGCTGTATTTGAACCAAATCATACTACTGGTGTGTTGGTTTAAGTGGTAAGGCTTCCAAGATATTGTATTATCTTAAACCATATCTTGTGTGAAAGTCTTCTGCATCACCCATATCAAGTCGAGAAGGGTCAAATAATAAATAATAGGTCTAGATGGATTCAATGTGCACAATAATCATTTTCTCCTGTTATTATGCATGAAACAATAAAGTCAGAGTTTATCCTGATGTATAAAATGATTTATTATTATTATCATACATATTCAGTGACATGTATTGTACATACAGAAAGAGTTCCTATGTATGAAAGGACTACACTCATTCAACCTTATATACAACCCATATATATGGACAGTGACAAATATCAGTGCCTTTGTTTTGACATGATTAACATTAAGATTATGAACTTACAGTACTGTAAAACACTTTTTTCAATTATATTAAGATTCCATTGATTGTAAAATAAAAAATAAAAATAAAAAATACCAAAATGCATCACTGACAAAACAGGTCATTACATTTCTGAGTATGCAATCACCACGTTGACAGTGTTCACAGGGAAGATATATTCAATCCCTTTATTTCGTGCCAACATCCATAGTATATTCATAGCGGTTCTTAAAAGTTATAAAACCATCAGGTAACAATGGCCCGGAGTACTTCAGTTTGTCCTGTTTACTTCTAAAAACACAATTCATTCTTTGACCTACTGTAGAACATAAAATAAGCTAAACATAAAAATATATACACATTCACATACGCATGAAATCCCTTGTTACAAGGGAAGCTCAGAGAAACAATGTACACTATTTACTAAATGGCCAAATGTCCTGCAATGGCTAAAGCAGTACAGCGGTGGTGAAACCGCTCTAATCAAGCATCATGAGAATAAAGCTGCCTATATTCTAATGACTTGTTCTTAACTGTGCAAACAATACGATGATTAGATTAAATTCTTTAGAATGGGCGCAGCACTCATTTACTAGTCCTGCAAAAGTGAGTCAAATGCCACCTTAGAGATGATGATTTTAGAACACACCCTCACTCATGGCAAACACTTCCCTTTAGAGTAATGTGCTACTAAATTTTCCCGAATGTAATTTTAAGATAATTTTAAAGCACACAGACCCTGAATACAATCTCTGCAATGGCCTACTCCTTATCGAGAACTTAAGAATGGCTAATACATTGAATCTCATGGCCCCCTTTCATTACTGGGAATCAGAAATCGGAACAAAGTGCTTGCGGATGAACAGTAGTACTATCGACCAACAAGGTGCCGTAGAGGGCAGAAAACAGGGAGAGAGAGAGAGAGAGAAGCTTAGAATAATGTTAACCCCTTAGCCTACCATACACTGGCCTCTCTGCCCCCATCCCCCCCCAGCCAACATCAGGGTATATTCCACACTGGCGTCCTCCACCCTCACATCTCATCCGACCGGTGCTGCTGCAGTATCACCGTGGTGGGGTTCCGCTCCATCCAGCCCTCCTTGGTCCCCGCCACGTCGTACGCAACAGCGGACGCCACCGCCCCGTCGACCGATCCATCCGGTAAGCCCCCCGTTCCACCGCCAGCACCGCCGGCGCCAGCCGTGGAGTCCAAGGCCGACTGGGCGTTCTCCGGGAAGTCGGCGGAGGAGTTGCTGTTGACGCCTGTCTCAGACTCGGACCGCTCCACCCGCTGGTAGTCGGGCGTGTGGTTCTTCTGACCGCCTGCGAAGATGGCCTTGACGTTATCCACCTCCGCTGCCGGCATGAGGAGGAGCTGCGCCCCCTCCTCGTAGCTGGCGGTGTCGGCAACGTCGGCCGGCAGGGAGCGCAGGGTCCTGGACATAACTGCAGGAGGAGCAGCGACGGGGAGAGGAGAGTAGAGAGGAGACAGGTCAGCTCACAGTTAAAGTAGGAGACTCAGGGGCCCTTTTCTTGCAAAGATTTAGTCCCTTCCCGCTCTGCCATCGTTGCATTCAATAATCAATAGTTTAAAATCAATCAACCCCAGAGCTCTGGTGTGTCTAGTGTTCGGTGTTTTCCTATGTGTGGTCACGTCTTGTGTACTGCGTCTATGATCTGTGTTTAAATGCAGTTTCCTCTTCAAGGACGACTGATTATTGACTATCTGACACTTCATCCTATGTTCGATAGTATTACACATAAAGAAAAAAATAAACTCTTACCAGAGGAGGATGTGTAAAGCTCTTTCTGTCCTGTGCGGCCACCGAATGGATTGACAGAGGGAAAGATGATGAGGCAGAAGGAGAGCACGAATACCTGAGGAGCATGAGAAACAAGAGAGATAAGACCAACAAGTTGGTGGGAAATCTCCTTAACAAAATCCATAACGCCAAAATCAAAGCGTGCAGCAATAAATGTGTGCAGCAGCCATCCCTTTTTGTCAAAATAATAGGTTTTTCTTTTTATCTGTAGCTTTTCGGCTTTGATGTTTTTTTTGTTAACTATGTCCGAAGGACAAATCAAAAACAAAGAAAGATACTTTAATTTATTGGTGAAAAATAGATATATAAATTTGAAAGCTACTGTCTGAAGTGTTTATATTTTTACAGGAGAAACGCAGGAGAAAGTCCACGTTAAATAACCTATGTTAATATATATATATTCATTACCGGTATTAATATCCCCACCCATGTTTTAATTTCCCCCTCCCTTACCATTATACATGTGCTCGTGGTGCTGGTCTTCATGGTGGACAGTTTCATGATACCCTGCAGCTTCTTCAGTTGCTCTATCAGCGATCTGCCATCAGGAGCAAAAGGTGAGGTTCACTCTTGGTAATGAAGGATTCACCATGTAACGACTGTGTCAAGGACGGATGTGTGGGCCTCTTACATGTTCTGTTTCTGCAGCAGGTGGACCTTCTTCTGGAGCTCCAGATTGTGTGCTGTGCAGACGGCCACTCTGTAGTTAGGCAAAGACAGAACAGTTAGTTAACGATGTCAACAGACATCGTTTAGTTCTTTCAATTCTAGATGCAAAGAACCTATCAACCTTGCTGGATGGTTTGTTTTAAAATTTTTCACTTTAGGAATTATAAAAAATAAAAAAAGATAGTAATGAGAACAAGGGTTCTCATTAATTTATCTGATTGAATAACTGCCATTTTGTATTTCCTACTTTCATCCAAAGCCTCTCATCATTGCTTAGCATTGTCGGATACTGGTAGGAACCTAACCACCTAAAAGCTGCCAGTGATAACGCCACACCCGAGCGATCCGGCTAGAGAGAACGCTTTACCTGTTCTCAAGGCCGTCAACGTAAACCTTCTTCTTCTTGCGGCTCTCCTGAGCAGACTGCTTGTTACGGATCTTCCTCCTCACCCTCTTCAATGTCCTTTCCTCTGCCTGCGAGACACAAACACACACAGGCTTCACTACTGGGCAATGGAGATACTAACTGCATTGTTATGTTGAGCATAAGAGAAGTAAAACCAGAATTATAGACCCATTTTAATTTGTGCCAATAGCAAAAAATGGTTTCGCTACCTGAATCATCTTAAAGTAGCTTAAGTATCTTAGGGTAGCAACGACTGATAATCTGTATCGAGGAGCCAAGTTGATTACCTTTGTGAGAGGCATATGTGAGGGAATGGTCGCCCCCTCTTTTGCCAACAGCCGTTTCTCCTCTTCAGTGAGCACAATGTCCTTGAACTGAAACTAGGGGAAACAGAAAACAGTATTAACATAAAGAAGGATACACAGTGACCACCAGAGCTGTCAATTTTCCTCTGCAATCCCATTGCAATTTCATTCCTTATAATATTTATTATTATTTTTAATATTCACATTCTGAATGCTCAAATTGAGTCTATTATTAATATTTACTATGTGCCTTTACAGTGTATACACAGTTAATATAATTAGCCGCGAGCCAATGTTTATTATTGCACTGTGGTACGTGAATAAGGGATGCTTTTGATAATATCAAGGTGTGCAGTTGTGTCGCAACAGTTATTGAACAGGAAAACAACCTAACTTCTAACCTAACTTCTCCAGAATATGCATGTATTAAAGAATGGACAGCTATTATTTACACTATTATACACCTGAATTCGTACGTAAAACTCTTGTTTATCGAATCCTCTAAATACAAAGGATATTTTGGTGAATGTAGGGAGCATAGGCTTGTCACTAGGCTGTATAGGTTGAGTATACCTTCTGTCTTTTCAACAGAGCGATTATTATAGGAAAATGTTGTAAATTCGCATGGGTTGATGTAAATCGTTTTTTACGTATGTGAAAACGTTATTGTTAATCAGGCGGTTGGTCCAAGGAGAGAAGCTCTCTCTCTCTCTCTCACACACACACATATATATATATATGTAAATTCGTTTCAACACTTCTAGTGTCCACTAGGTGGCCCCAAAATCCTACTTTATCTCATGGCCATGTATTTGGTTTGGTTGGTTGGTTTAAACAAAGAGAGGTTTTAGACAAAGGGATGCACAATACATCATTTTTGGTAAGATTCAGATTAATATAAGAACAGTAACCGGTCAAATAAAAGCGCCATCAAATGTTCATGTTAAATGGGGTTGAGTGAGTATAACTAACCTCGTCGTCCTGGTCAAACCCTGTTGATTCAAGGGGTGAGTCCTCCATGGACAGGGTGTACGGGAGTTCATCTGTCAAGTCCTGGTCCATAGCCTCTCCCTCAAAGTCATCTGATAAAACAAAGAAGCATCCAGAAAAACAATTACCTCTTTTGTTCATCTTTCTAACAGAAAGCTTTTGAAATACAAACATATAACAAATTATGTAAAACACGACACTTCAGGCACCAGGAACTCCTATGGTATCTGAACTTTTTGGTTAGGATGCTGAATGTTAGTTATTGATTCCTTTGTCCAGCAGCTACACTCGTAGCTCAAACTAGTTTCCTAAACCAAAGGCAAATAACAAAGCTTGTCGCCATGGGGTTGCTACATGCTACATTTTTTTCTGTTTTTGCTGAGCTGTACATAATAGAACAAATACCGTGGAATAAGGATATTGAAGGATGCAGCAAGTGTCCTATGAACATCCTTACTGCACCCACAGCAATTTATTCTTTCACTTTCTTATGAAAATATACTTATTGTAAGTTGCTTTGGATAAAAGCATCTGCTAAATGCCCTAAATGTAAATGTAGGTGTCATGTGCTGAGCTTGTTTACCCGATGTGTTTAGTGTATAATGGTACAGTTAAGGTGCTAGGTGCTAGGACCACTACGAATTCAACCAATGTGGAACTGTATAACCTCAGAAATGTAAGTAAAAACTAAATAGGCCATTTAGAGACACTTGGAATTAGTAGAATAAGTGGAATGCGAGTGTAATACAGAATCTGTTACTTGCTGCAGCAGCATGTAAGATAAGTGGAGGAAGTATCCATCATCAGTGACGTGGTACACACCCAAATCAATGAAAACATCCATGTCTGGCTTCTCTGCCCTCACGCTCTGCAGGGCATCCAGGTCCCTCTCGCTGCCTTGAGCCAGGGAGTAGCAGTGATCCGTGTGCACCATCAGGGACTCTGGGTTCTCCACCTGGTTCTCTGGAGGTGGCAGGGTGCTGTCGGAGTACACAGGGCTGGGCTGGGAGTAACTGGGACTGGGCACGGGGTCGCCGTCGCTGTCCTGTGGGCTGGGGCACGTCAGAAGGTTGTTTCCCATCCCGCTGCCACCACCGATGGTGCTGCTGTCGTCTGAGATGCCGCTGTCACTTCCCTGGGGGGAGTGGGAGGGGCCGAGAGCGGTGGGAATGGTGTTGTTTCCCTCCAGCAGGCTGGAAAGGAAATCCTCAGTGTCCATGCCAGTCAGCATCTGAGACGGAAGAGAGTGGGGAAACTGATTTACAAAGGTTGACATTGTCCTCAATCTTCTATAATTGCAGAAAATCCTGCACTGTTTTTCTTTATTGCAGTTAGGCCTCAACGCTATGGTCAGGGCTTACCTCCTGCTCAGAGAGCCAGTCTTCGATTAGTTCTTTCCCATCGGGGAAGAAAGGGCCAGTGATGCCGTCGTCATCTTGGAAGAGGAGCCCGAGCAGCTCGGCTCCGTCCATATCTTGGAGGTCCGCACTTGCAGACATGTTGGGAATACTGGAACATACAGCACACATGTAGTGAAAATTGGTGGTTGGTTTGGTGTGGTTTGTTATAGTGGTTGAAATTGGATTTATTTTGGATATATTTCATCTATTTGAACTCAAATATACAAGCAGAGTTAAATGAAGAAGCATAACTTTAGAAAAGGTTATGTTTAGTGGAAGTAAATATTGTCTCTATTACAAAACACTGACCTCAGTATAGCCTTCATTTCAGTGTAAGCACTTTATTTTATTTGTAAACTTATTGTGGTTATGCTTTGTCAGTTTTAAGGGGAATGAGGAAATCCTATTGACACGTCTACTGAGCAGGCGTGTAAACATCCTGAGGTTGCATCATAGCCTATTTCATGATCGTCTCAAGATTGGCAGGGCACGCCCACAAATGCATTCGGTGGACAAAAACGCTAAAAAGCCTAAACAAAATGTGTGGATGGCAAAATAACAAATCCAATTGACAGTTTCCGATTTCAATCGAACAATATATCGAATATGTATGAAATGAACAGCGTGTGCACCTCGTCTGTTGGGTATTTTGACAGTGGCCTTGCTAGAACAATGAGTAATTTGCCGAGGGACGATTTTTGAGCAAGATGTAGATCGCACACCAATTTATACAACGAATGACAGGCTGAACGTACTTTTATTGTTAAAATATTTACAGCAAATATTAGCTTTTAGGCAAAAATCCGCAAGCATGAATCTCCATAGAATAGTTAAGAGGGCGTGAATATCGCTTCCCATCACCAAAACTATTTCGGAGCAAACAAATGGAGTATATCCTTACCTTTTAATAATCTTTGGAAAAATAGCATGCGAGTGCGTGTGCCTGAACGTTTAGATTATGTTTTTTATTTTCTGACAGGTCTCTGAGTGGGTTCTGCCGTAGTCTCTGGCCGAGCCTCTTCCGGGTGAAGTCCCCTTCCAACGAGACAAAAATGACGTAATCTTGTAAAGACGGCTCGAATGGGGGCGGAAATGTAAGCCTTCTGGGAAATGTAGTTATTTGCTTTAATGTTGATATCCTGTACATAATATGTACAGGAGGACGATTTTGCAGGAGACACAGACTTTGCATGCATGAATGCATATGCAAAACCTATATATATATATATTTGAGTCTTGAGTTAACCGTGATATCCATTTCCTTTGGCTGTCATATCAGCTGCCTATCTCTTCCGTGTCTTATCAATGATTTGTTTGACAAAACGATTGCATCAGATTGATCATATGCGCCTCATAGAAGTGGGACTTTTCTGTGTTAACTATGTGACAATATGATTTACACAGCGGCAGGAGTTTCAATCCGATGGCACTTTAAGCCAGATATTCCACTAAATTCACTTAATATTAGAATATAATTTATTTAACAAGAGTTTAAAATATGGCATCACATAATGAGACCATTATCACATGATTTCAATAACAAAAATCCCCCCTAAAGGTCTTAATCCAACTATCTGTCAACAGCAGATAACATAATTAAAGTTTGATAATATCCAATGATTTATTCAAGTTTTCCAAAGACGAGAATTGATTACCTTGGACACATAAAAAATCTAGGGCGAATATCTCATAGAGATAGATTTGTTCAACAATGCACTTAATCCATTTCATGCCATGCTTTAAACATGAATATATGCCAACCTTTGTGACTTCAAACCAGATTTATAGAAAAAGAAGGGTATCTATAAACAGTGCAATTACTCATTTTTAAACAGAGTGGCCACGTCTTTGCTTCACAATCAATTATCAACCCTGCATATAAAAAATATATATAATAAAGAGTTTTGATCTATCCCATAGAACCACAAACCGGTATTGTATAGGCTTTCCTGGTGTTATAGCATAATTTATTATAGGACTGAATCAAGGATGCCTAGTCATTTTCATGACCACTAATGTGTTGTGTGTACAACATAAACTAACTTAATTTTGATTTCATGTTCCAAAACCAAATAACATTGTGTTTTTTTACAGTACAGTTGCAGAGCCCCACAAACAAAAACTGACGGTAAGGATCCAACTGTAAAAACCCTGAATACCAGATCTCAGGCTAATCCTCAGCTAAAAGCACTTAGTTACACCCGTAAGAAACCCCAACACAAATCAATGCAACCTACTCTCTGACAATACCCTTCCTTATCTGAAACATTTACCTTACACCTCGAGGTGAAAGGCAGAGCTGTTCGTCACAGAATCACACACAGTTTCGAGGTGTGCCGCAAGCCCCGGTAAACCTTGAGGCGTTCCTTTTTCACGCCGGCGCTGGGCTCCACCACATGTGTGACCACGGGCATGCTGTCCAGGGCGCGGCGCTTGTGCGCGCGGTGCAGGAGGACCCTGTAGGTCCCCGTGATGGAGCTCCTACAGTCCTTGCCCTGGTTGTTCAGGATGTGCTCCGAGGTGATGCCCAGCACCTCCAGAGCGGCCCGCACCTCCGCCTCCTCCTCCTCCAGCTCCGAGGGCCCGGCGCACTCAGCCAGATAGGACGGGTCCAGCTTGAAGGGCTCCATGGCGCGTGGGAAGTCCACCGGGAGCAGCCACTCGCAGCCCATCATCTGCTCCACTCCGCAGCGCTCGCAGGGCTGCGGCTGGAGGATGCCCCTGACCAGCCGCTGGCAGGCGTCGGGCACCCAAGTGGGCAGCGTGTAGGCCCCCTCCAGGATGCAGCGCTTCAACTTGGCCACCGTGTCGGCCCTGAAGGGCATGGTGCCCGTGACCATGAAGAACAGCATCACCCCCAGGGCCCAGATGTCCACGAAGACCCCCAGGTAGTGCTCGTCGCGGAAGAGCTCGGGGGCCGCGTACGGCGGTGAGCCGCAGAACGTGTTGAGGGTCTCGTCGCGGGAGCTGAACGTGCTGAAGCCGAAGTCTCCCACTTTGACACACGTGCTGCAAGTGTAGAAGACGTTCTCTGCCTTCAGATCTCGGTGGATTATGTTGTTGTCGTGCTGTGAAGCGAAGAGAGCACTGAGAGTATATGTGCTTGGTTGCCCAACGACTTTGTCCCTAGTGTGGGATAAGCATGGAAGGAACCACTACATAAAGCAAATGTTACATTTAAAAATACATAAAAAATAGGCTCTTACATCTATGATACAGTAGAGAAACTCTATATGGGAAGTTAGTCATTTTAAGTGTAGAATTTATTAACAAATGTTTTATTGTTTTTTAATATAACACTTAATTTATTATTAAGTGTTATATTGTTAAGTAGCTGCGTACCATGTGCTTGACAGCCGAGAGGATCTGGGAGAAGACGATTTTGCTGTCAATATCAGAGAGTTTCCCTTCCATTGTGATTTTGGTGTAGAGCTCCCCTCCCCCGGCATACTCCATGACCAGGTGTAACCGTGACAACGTCTCCACCACCTGGAGACGGAAGGAGGAGAACCTTAAATGACCAGAACATCCGAAGGAGAGGATGCAGGGGTCATTAGGGAAGCCCTTGAGATCAGATCAGGCTATTTGTATATGCTCTTAGATTGGTGTTCATGCTCTGCCTGTGCAAGACAAAGAGAAAGAAGACAGTTAGAGTAAGGGTGGGTGAGAGAGAATGGTGATACTACTCATGTGTTGTATAGGGTGTGTTCTTTAAATTATATTTTTTAAGGGGAATTTCATTTATGAATTTATTTAATTAGGAAATCGTTTTTTATTGTCATCATGTTATATTATTAATGTGTCTTTTCATGGCTACCCTATTACATCCCATTAGTATTTCCCTTAACCACAGGTGGAAATTCAAGTCTGTGTACTTCAAGTCAACCATGAGAACCATGAATGAGAACAACAAAATGACCTGGCTCAGGGCAGGGTTGCAGTGGAAACTTGGCACGGATATTATACAGGGCCATTTCCAGCTGTGCCTGTGGGACTCACCTCGTATAGACGTATGATGTTGGGATGGTGCAGTTTCTCCATGCTGGAGATCTCCCTGGAGAGAAGCCTCTGGGTTTTCTGATCCAGCTTTGTCTTGTCCAGGATTTTAATAGCCACTTTATCTAGTGAAAAAGTTGAGAGATTAGTCATCACAGACACAACATGTAAGACCAGTAGACCATTTTACTTCATTTCTGGGTAGCGATTTGTAGGCATGAGAATCCATCAAAATAAATTAAGATTTCAAAGAGAAAACACTACTTTTTGAACATGGAATAGTTTACACTTATGTGATGTCTATTTAAAATCCTGTACTTTTAGGGTAAGGTTAAGCCTCCTGTATACTGTATATTGTATACTTTTCTGTTTACTTTACTTAATTTAAATTGTTTTGGGTTCACCAAGGAGGAATGTTCACCAAGGAGGAACTATTGGATTGTAGCCATAATACAAGCATAGTATTTGAGCTTGAGCATTGTGTGGAACTGTAATAATTGAGAGGACTTTGGCTAAATAAAGAATGGAATTACAAACAATTTTGTTGCCCGGATAAAAAAAAATGTAATCAGTATTTGTCAAAGCAAACTGACAAATTGAAACAGCTCATATATATTTCTTTAATGATTGATATTGAAGAAAAGATATTGAGGACCTCAGTCACCTAATACATGCGATCTTATGTACAACAAATGGTGTTGATATATTTAATTATTTAGACTGGTATTAGCATTCCTTTGGCTGGGACCACAGCTCTCACTGAGTGGCTCCTGAATGTATCAGAACACATATTGTCTTGGTATCCAAACGCATTAACACTCTCTTACACTCTCACACACACACACACACACACACACACACACACACACACACACACACACACACACACACACACAC
>JAOSLM010000143.1:13089424-13101440 GCA_025629765.1 Eleginus gracilis
GTGTGTGTGTGTGTGTGTGTGTGTGTGTGTGTGTGTGTGTGTGTGTGTGTGTGCGCGTGTGTGTGTGTGTCTGTGCACGTTTTTTCCAAGAGCTGAAGGTTATTCACTCACTGAAGCCTCGAAAAGAAAAGCAAATAAATGAGACTACTGCTGGGGAATCTGGTGAACAGGCCAGTGAGAGCGAGAGCGAGAGAGAGAAAGAGAGAGCGAGACAGACTGCCTGCTCGCCCAGCCGCCTGCTCCATGGCTACTATTGTGCGCTGCACATTTTCTGAGCCCACAAGAGCTGAAGCCATCTCCACACAGATTCTTTGCAGGGATGAGGAGCCAGTAAAGAAAGAGAGCGAGAGAGGAATAGAGAGAGAGAGAGAGAGGGGACACCGAGCAAGGGAGAGGGAGGAGGAGGAGGAGGAAGATCATGCATAAAATCTTGTTTGCAGAATGCATTAAGATTCAGATGAACTGGTGAGGGTAATGGGATTAGAATCCTGAACCGTTTCCAAGGGTGGGAGGAAGGAGTGACAGCTGAGCCTATTGCACTGACGAATGCAGTGAAATATTGTGTCTCTGGCAAAGGAAGCTAGTGAGCCAGCCAGCCAGCCAGCTATCCAGGCAGGAAGGGGGGTTGCTCAGCTCTGAGCACCTCTGTTTACTTCCAGCTCTGCCACATATAATGCCTCTAGCAGATACGTGCATCCTAGCCTCTAGCAACGTCCTATACCTCCGGCTTTAGCTGAACGCTCAGATGGCAGCAGAATAGCACCAAGCTGTCTCACAAAGGTGTTTGGCAAACAAAATAGAAGCGCTGTGGCTTTAAATCGCCGTCCCTCCCACTCTTTCTAAATATCTTCTATTTAGCCAACGGTGAAAAGATATGGGGGGCTTTTGTCTGCGTACCCATTGGTGGGGCACATAGAACTGGAAAGACACATAAATAGGAACAAAGTGCTAAGCTTCCAGTCGGGATCGCTTAGGGCAATTCAATGCGCTCAGCTCACTGGGCAAAAACAGGGAGAAGTGGGCTACTATTACCAGCTTCCCTGAAAATAGGCTATTATTACACAGCTATAGGGGTCTAGTGATAGCCTACATAATTCATAATAGACTACCGAAGACACTCCACGCCTGGCAGTTCCACCACATTACAATATATGTGCTATAACCCGTCCCCCCATGTTATACACCGTGTATTAAAGCCCACTTACCGACTTGTAATACGTTGTCCACCCAGCCACCCTCTAAAAGAGTAACACCCCGCAGAAAAGGCAGTTGGGTATCGTCGGTATTGTCCCCGCTAGTTCCACTTTCCTCTCCCCCTGCGTTGAAGGAGGAATACATGCAGATCTCCTTCTCGCTTCTGGGAAATGACCAGTATACGATCCTCCTCTGGACGGGTTCTGGAATCCGCTCGAACCGCTCCTCAACCCTCTGGAACGGCCACTTCTCTGCGACTCTCCGTGCCGCGATATCGAGCAGCGATTCGGGGTTGTGCGTTTTTCCCGATCCTCCTAGAGCGGACCCCGCACCGCCACACAGGACTCCTCCAGCCCGCTGCCCCTGCCTGCATGCCGGGTTGTAACCGGGCCGGCAGCAGAGCCGCTTGGCTGGGGGCTGCTGGACTCGCTCGGCCATGATCGCACCGCTTCCAACCTGAAGCGCAGTTCCTCTCCGATCATATAAACGGGATAAGGAAGAGAAAAGGACAATCTCTCCGCGATTGTTTGCCGTACATGGAGAGACGGCCCTTATTCGGAAAGTAGGCGGCGCCTCCGAGTTCCGTAAAGTCCTTTGTGTTGTCAAATTAACCGAGATGGGTGGGATCCTGGAGCGCAGCCAGCGCACGAGTGGCGCTATAAAAGGAACTGGAGGCGGAATTCCCGAACGTCGGCAAATCCTTTGTGAAGCAGTTCGGGAGCGCGAGGGCGGGGCCCTGGCGGCCGACGGCCTTTGAAGTTTCCTTCTTGTTTGAGTTTAAAGGCGGGGACTAATCCATGGGCGGGCTCACGGTTTCCCACAGGCGCAAAGGGGGCAAAGGAGTTGAATATTTTCTTTCTGAGCCAGTGAGTGCTAGCAGCTTCTTCTTTCTTGAACGACATCTCCCCGGGTTGTTTTCAAGGCCTCAGTCAAGGCCCCTCAGCTGTCAGAGAAAGAAATATTGCGGGATCAAGTGGAACATATGAACATGTTTGGCATTGGAGGTTCACTAGACATAGGCATAGCATAGCATACAGAATTAGTTGGCCTTAAGTAATTGACTCTGCAGCCCCTGCTCCGGAAATAGCCAAAAAAATAAAACAGCCAGGGTTCTTTGAGGTCGGGCCAAACTAGAGGTTTGACGTCCAACTGTGATGACTTGCTCTCATAGTCTAGTGAAGCCTGTTACCAACAAAGCTGGCGAGTGAAGCCACATTTACGAGCCTCCTCCCTGATAATGTATACCATATACGTTTTATCGTAGCTGTTGTGGTCTACTATTTGCTTCTGGGGGGAATAAAGTCAGGGGCTGGGCTGCAGCTGCATTTTTCATGAAATCTTCAGACACCAAGTTGGAGACGTACAAAGGCTTGTTTGGATGCAGAAAAATTGCTTTAAATTATTGAATGAATCGGGTTGAAGGTATGTCTGGTGCCGTTTGAGAGAGAGAGTTGTCTGTGTTTCCAGCTGCCCCTCTCCTGCCCCTATGAATAAAAGGCTGGCCTTTGAACTGTTCTGAAAGTGATCCATGCCGTATGGACAAAACAGATGTGTCTTAACCTGATTTAGTTTCTATGCTTACCCACAGGAAGCTCACACAGCCAGCAGGTCCTCTTTTGTTATGGTAGTCATCTTTCTCAGCTCAATCGTATATTAGAGGAGAAGAGCTGTGTTTTTTTTAAAATGTTTTTTGGCAAATGCATCATCCTATCATGTCCTTCAATCTTTTCTCCTGACACTGGGGTTCAACACATAATTTNNNNTTGTATAATCTGTCATATATAGACATTTCTCGTTATTGTTTTTTACATTATATATATATATATATATATATATATATGTAGGATTTCCTACATTGGACATTTCCAAAATATGTATATTTATTACAACACATGTATATTATTTTTTATATGCTATTACTATTGTGGCAGTAGCCTAACAGGCGTATTAAGGTCCTAAATAGTAGCCTAGCATAGTAGCATACAAATGTAATCTAATATAATCAAAGAATATCAAACAACGGTCATTTATTAAAAAGAGGACTGGTGTTTCATTACTTTTGAAGGGCTATTTCCAGAGTGTATCCTTTCATCTTATATTTTGAGGCCAACAGAGAACTACAACTCCCATGTTTTTAAAGGGCGCGTCATATCCAATCACGAGTTGACACTGTGTGACCACGACAGTTCCTGGTTACGGGCGGAGAGAGAGAGAGGCTATATACGAGCTCCAATTTAAAGATCTGTTATTTTAATAGGTGAGTGCTTTCCTCAACATTGTATGTTTATAACGCCACTGACGAAAACTGGAACACATTTCCCATAGTGTTGCATCATATGGGGTGGTTTGACTTGGTCCTAAACCCCTTTTGTTCATAGATTAGTGTAGGCCGATTCTGAAGGCTAGATTAGCTAGCTAAATTAGCAAACTCTTTTCGAAATGCAAACGCTTTTGGAGAAGAGAATCATGTTGGTAGTAGTAGCTTTATACATTTTAAGTAGCTTCAAATATAACACAATTTTAGGCAGACGTATTTTAATTGCTAGAATATTTTCCATTAGTTGGTCTCATATCGGCTATCATTTCCTTGACCCACAGCGTTCTCCTTCTCGTATCTTTGAGAATAGCTCACCTTCTGCATCTCTTTAAAATATTACGCCTTTCTGGTGTTCCTTGTCCGAGACCGCCTCCGATAGGAGTTGTGTTTTAATGTATGTTTCCCTATATTAATTAATGATAACCGCTTGTATCCGCCACTGACAGGTGCTGAAAACTGTTGACCATGATCGACGTGCGAGGCTGGGCGGAGTACGTGGTGGAGTGGGCTGCCAAAGACCCCTACGGTTTCCTCACGACGGTCATACTGGCTCTCACACCCCTCTTCATTGCCAGTGCGCTGTTGTCGTGGAAACTGGCCAAGATGATTGAAGCCCGGGACAAAGAGCAGAAGAAAAAGCAGAAACGTCAGGAGAATATTGCAAAGGCCAAGAGGGCCAAGAAAGACTGAGCCTCTGAGAAGGGCACGGAGGGATAAGCAATAGGAGGGAGCGAAATGGCCTGGCCCACGGCTGTATTTCCCTCCCAAGTCTTTCTGCCCTCCCAGGACTCAGCCCCACTACCATTGCAGGCCCACAACGCAGCTTTTGTGGGAGAAGAAGAGGTAAAATTGCTGACAGACAATACTGCAGGGACGTGGCTCCTCCTCCCTATGGGACTCTTGGTAACAAGAGCACAGTGGTCATCTGTATAATTCGTCTTTGTGCAGAGATTCACTTTACATTGCAGCTGTTGCATCACCTTGCATTCCCTTTTTACCATTGATTTTGTTGATTTGATTGTATAGAAACTCGACTGGAAATGTCATTTTCTTCCAAATTGAAAGTATTATTTCCAAGTGATTTTAATAAAGTGCTGGTAGGTTATATTTATCTTTGGGCATTTAAATATAGAAGTGGATTACAATAACATCCAAGTGTCTTTCATCGTAAAAAGTGGTCTCTAACGCATTGTTTTGAAGTTAATGAAGGAGCCCTAAAGTTATGCTACTAGTGCAAGCCATGAAAGCCCCCCCACCACTGAGCAAGACCGATTATTCTATCTATTATCTATTCCAACACCCTTTTTTTTTTTTTTTATCAAATCTTTCGTTCTGATTTGTAATCAAGTAATTTTCTTAAAGAAATTCATTCAATGACCACTGGAACTGTAATTAGATAATATTCAGTCAATTTATCTATATATATATATTTCTTCATTTAGGGTTTTACCACCAGGTGTGAGTGTGATTAGCTATTTTAAGCTAGTTCTAAATCTACCCTGCCCTGTGATGACAAATGGATATAATTTCGTATTTAATAGAAATTGCCCATCACAAGTTATGTAGTGATGTCTTTAATATTCTTGCTCTCTCAAAAGCAGCCAAGAAAAAGTTCATTTTAGAGTGATCCATGAACTATTTGAACTTCAGAAGCATCAAGCAGCACATTTATTGTAATGTACTTGATAAATTAACAATGATATATTTTTGGAATTGTATTCATTTTACTTTTGTGTAAAAGAACTAACACTAACTATGCAAAAAATATATTTATTGAAGTAAGATAAAGCTATTGTCAATTGGATCTGTCAAAATACACAAAACCATTATCTACATACAACCAACATCAGCAGTGTCACAGAAACAGCCTTTCCTATGATCAAAGCTAAGGAAGTTATAGTACTGAGGTCTATAAAACAAACTGATTGTGGTCCAAGTCTAAATATTTGCCTCTTTCAATAGTTCTGATGCTGAATGAAATCACTGGTTATAAAATTAATAACTGGTTTTGTTCTTTTGGTAGGGGCACATAAAACATGCAGTGATTTGGTTGCAATTATTTTTGTTATGATTCAACCAGTTCACCAATCAGGCTCTCCACGTACAAATAAGACTGTAATATGTATGCCTTTCAAAGAAATAACCGCAGTACAGGTTTCAGTCTTTATTTCTTGGCGTTGGGCGTCCAGGAGCCAGGCTGGAAGGTGTTTGCATTGCTGGTTGGCTCCTCGCTGATCTCTGGCTTGCCGAAGCTGGTGGAGGAAGCATGACCTTTGACTGCGGTCTGGGAGGGAGCGGCCAGCAGTCCTTCTTCATATGCTTGACTCTGCAGTAGCAGGTCCTGCTCATCTACCTCTCTGGCTTTCTGTTTGATCTCAACTCTGTAGCGCTCGTTCTTCAGCAGCTCCTAGAGAACAGAAGGACAAGAGAAGGAAAAGGTGCATTAGTTGTGGATTGTAAGTGAAGAGCTTCACTCATATTGTAATCAGGTTTGTAAAATGCTCTTTATTCACAAAAAATAGGGTAATTACTGAATTCAGATTATAGATACATATATATTATATATACATATATAGATACATGAATGTAAAAAATATACCAAACTTATAGACACACAAACAAGGAGGGATCTACTCAAAGCCGACAGGCCTTCACTTTTCTGCAACCAATAGAACAAAATAATGATATAGTAAGTGGCAGAGTGACATGGAGACGGACTGAGCTACTATGTTAAACTGCTAAAAGTCTGAAACAGGACATTGAAAACTGGTTAAATATTTACCCTTTGTGCTATAATTGGCCTGAGCATGAACCCAATCCACATCCATCCATCCATCCAACTACCGGATGTTACAATTGCCAAAAACAATATTGCTGCACAGTGATACATTTTACAATTAGGAAGACAGTTAGTATGTTAGCAAATACTGTCTGTCCTGCTACAAGAGAAAGTTGCCTGCCGATATTTCAGAGGAAAACATAATGAGCAGCTTTCACAAAATCAGAGAATTATTGTACTGCAATGGACAGATGGACTGGCATTTGGAAAGTAAGCGTTACAGTTATACAGACCGAACAGTCATGTCTGCTGACCAGAGGGAGCGTCAATGTGCCAAGTGAGGACAAGATTAATAAGGGTTTACCTAAATTACCGTAAAAGACATGGCAAATTCTTGAACATATACATTACAAAACAACAGCTGGATGGTATCACCTGTTTTAACTTACGGAGAAGAAAAACACGAAAAAAGATCGGTCCTTTAAAAGGCTAGCATAGCAGGGTTGTGACCAGAGCTACAGCTAGCGTCGAGTGATATTAGCCTCTCCCTGGCACAAAGGGCCAAAAAGGAAGGGAGGATTGGGCATAATGCTGTTGTGTGTTGGCAGTGCTAAAAGACTGGAAAAGAGAGAGGAGAGCTGTGGCCAAAAAGAGCTGCTTTGGGAATGGAGACAAACATACTGAGCTGCTTTTCCAGCCTGTTAATGACAGGATTTAATCCAATCAATTTATGTCGGCTTGGACCGGGAAAAGAGGGAGCGCGACAAGGGGGTAGGGGTAATGTGCTGGGAGTCCAATCTTGGCCACATGAACGCCGTCCAGCTGTCGATGGCTGCTATTGGGCAGACACGAGGCAGAACATTTGAATAGAATGTTCTGGCAATGGCGTGAAGGGATGGCATTGGCCAGTGGCAGGAGAGGACAGAGAGAGAGAGACTAAAGAGCTGCCTAGGTATTTGGCCTCTGAGGGATTTCCCATAGTTCCGCATTTCAGCGGCCAGACAATCAAAACCATTCTCATGTTTTGAAGGGAAAGCTGCCATTTATATTCAGTAACCTTGCAGAAACAAAGGCTGTAGCAGAGTGGCATGCCCATGCCGGTACATGGGAAAGTAGGACAGGTTTAGTGAGCCAGGCCTGGGGTTCAGAGGCTGCCTGTGCTCTCAAGACCCACAATCACCGCAGTTTATTTTAACACCTGTCTCGCAAAGAAGTTCTTGGGCTTGGCTGGCAGGAGCCAAGAGAAATCAAATCAAAGCCTTTCCTTTTCTCGCAGTTTCCCCCTCCCCTTCTTTCCTTCCTCTTATTACTGCTTTTCCCCCCAAAGCCCAAGCACCGTCACAGCAGGTACGCTGCAGAGAAACACACCTCAATGGAGGGGGGCTCCTTCCGTCTGCCTCGGATCCAAGCTGGGAGGGGGAGAGGGAGAGAATGTCAGAGTGAGAACAAGCACATGCTACACTAACTAAGCCGTGCTGTTGTACGGCTGTGGAGATAGCATCCTGGAGTTCATACAGATTTGGGCAAAAAAATTAATTGTATGTTTTTTTTTGGAGAAAATAATGAACAAGAATAAACACATATTTTACTATTTATTACATTTGATTATTAGAGTGCATTAACAAAACAAAAAAAAACACGTGCACAGCTTGAGTTGAGCGAACTGAGGCCTCAATCCTGCATCTCCCTTAGCCTTTGAATTTATAAACTACACCCCCTTCCTGTCACTACCCATCAATACCTCTGCTCTGCTTCCTTTACCCTATAACATCGTCTCCTGCTTTCGTTTCTCCTAGTAGAGCTCACTCTGTCATACTCTTTTGTTTCCATAAAGTAGCGCTCTTTTTTTGGCTGAGCTGGCTACATGGCGCAGATCAGGTTAAAGGGAGCCAGAAACGGATGGAGAGAGAGAGAGAGAGAGAGAGATTTTCTACTCTTCCTGAAGCTAGCAGGACTCTAGGCCCCTTTTATCCTTTTCTTATTTGCATCCTGGCAGGATGAGGTGGTTAAGGTGGATAAAGCCGGTCTGAGACGAAGGAACACTTTGTAGGAAATAAAATACAATTTAAATATCTCCGCCAACGCCCTATTAATGCTGATGTTTAAGGATAATCTTCGATCTACACACAAAACCGTTCCCTCAGCCACTCATCCAACAGTATAAATATGCTTAATCAATTCTAAACTAGCAAATATATTTGAGATGTAGCCATGGCTTTGTTTTATATATTCCGCTTGTGGTGTCACTGTAGTGATAGGTAACCCGTGTGTGTGTGTAACAACACTGTACGTGCTATTGCTATTTTAATTATGTTGCTGCTGCACGTTCACATGTGATTCCAGACAGGCTGGCTTTGACCAGCAGTGTTGGAGCAGAACATACCGTCCCACTCCGAAGGAATGCTGCCTTCCATATACTCATATTCGTTAGGGTTGGCAGTCTCTACCAGCCGCTTGGCACGGACACTTCTTCCTGGGGAAACACAGGAAAGCATAGATAAAGAGAGGGATGGTGCGGGAGAGAGAGCGTGAAAGAGAGCGAGAGAGAGGAGGTGCGCAGGAATGATGAAACGCAACACAAAGAACACAGTAAACACAGTGCACGCACACATTTTCACATCCTATCTCACTGTTCTCTCTGACACACACACACACACACACACACATAAATGTGCACGCTCATGCGCACAAGCACACACACACACACACACACACACACACTCATACCCCCACACACGCACACGCACGCACAGATGACAGTGGTGTGACAGGCCATGGATGATTACCTTGTGGCCCTCGGGCCCTTCTCCTCAGATCTTTTCGAGTGGCTCCAAATCTGGGCTAAGCCTTTATGCAAATCAGTCCCCCCTTAACCTACCAACCACAGCCCCCCTCACTGACAACCTCTTCCAATCAGAGAACTCGGGCTAACAATGCCCTCCAAAATCAACGTCAAGCCAAGCAGGAGACAAAAGGGGTCAGATATCACAGGGAACAGGGGAGGGATGAGCTGTGTGGAATATTAAGTGCTCCCTCCTCTCTCTGCCTCTACATACGGCCGACGTGTGCTAGCAGCGAGGCCACCTCCAATTATTTTGGCCGAATTTGCTGATTGGACAAGTTTGCCTGCCGCACAAAAGATTCGAAGACAGAGGTAGGGGAGGGGACATAATAATCAGAAAGGGATAGAGGGAGGAAGAAAAAAAAAGAAAGAAAATATTATGTTGTTTGTTTTTTGTTACAGAGCGGTCTCGAGAGTTTTTGCTTGCAGCAGGTGAGACGGACATCCGTCCATCCGTCCGTCCGACCCCTCAGAGAAATGATGAGGCAGAAAGGAGGAGAAAGATGGACGGAGCAAAGTGATGATGCATGGCAAACTAAAGAAAGAAGAGAAATGGATGGCCGATGGAAAGAACACGCTCCAAAACACAGACAATCTGTCACGATTCCATCACGGTCTCTCTGCAGCTGACTGGACATGGACAAACGGAGGCGACCGCGACCGTGCGCACGGCAGACTGATGGCCTTAATGTTTACTTCACATATAACAGATAGCTACGGCAGGGGGAGGAAGAATGATGGGAAACTGACAATGTGGCCGTGTGTGCGTGCGTGCGTGTACCGTGAACCCCTCCTGGCAGTGTTGTGCATCCTTCCCTGTGCGGGGCTGCCTGCAGGCTACAATATATGCACTTTCCACTGTATTGTTTGCCGTTTTCCCCCCAACTTTGTTTCCAATTAAAGCAAAGGGAAATGTTATCTCTGTTTATGTTGAACAATGTTTTTTCCCCTTAGCTAATTTATTTTTATTTTAAGGGCTCTCTGCGGACGGATCATCCATTCAGTGCTTTCTTCAGCCAATACAGTAATCAGGTCATCTAATTAGGCTGCTTTACCTCTGCCTGGGTTCCCACTAGGTTGATACTATAGGGCCTCTTAGGCTCCACTTCCATACCCATAGATTTATTCAGGGCAGAAACTCTGCATTTTCTTCTTTAATCTTATCATCTTCCAATTCAGCTGCCTTCAACAACATGGAAATAGCTTTCCTCGGTCGCTCCATTTGTTTGCATGTTTAACTTTAAAAAGTAAATCTGAAAACCCCTAGGACAGTGGAAGACTGACACAAGTACCAGCGGACAAAGGAGTGTGTGTTCTTGAGATGATAACAAGTGCATTTAGAAGGTATGCTAATTATAAACAGATCCTCTGCATATTTGCATTGGGCATGGGTGGCAACGGACAGAACAGGTACTCATGCGAAGCAATCCCTAAAAGCAATACACTTAACAGCAGCCAATGGCCAACTTAACATCAGAAAGTAAGGCACACCCGTCTCTCTCTCTCCCTCTCCCTCCCTCTCTCTCTCTCTCTCTCCCTCTCTCTCTCTCTCTCTCTCTCCCCCCCTCTCTCTCTCTCCCTTCCACCGTGGCTTTTATCCCTGGATATGAATAACAAATATGTACATATATTTATGAAACAAGCCTGATCCTCCCACCACATACAAACTGGGAGGGGGTCTCGACTGTCTCATCGGGGCAAAGCTCCCTCTCTGTGTACAATTTTGATTTGTGACTATAATGTGCGTGCGTGCATGTGTAGAGGGGGTTAGCCTACATAGTCCAAGGCTACATGATTTCTTCTTCCAATTCAAAAGAAACACACCATCCTTTCTAGAAAAAGAAAAGTGCACATACATGCATTCAATTTGGACTTCAATCCAGACATTGAGCAGAACGCCAACGTGCTCAATGTGCTTTCAATCCGCGACAACCTTTACTGGCTGCGAAATATGCATCTCTCATTATTCAGTCCATGCCTAATGTCGCATACAGAGTGAAGCATACCCTTTGTTTGACTAATGATTCCCGGGCCTGATTGGCTGAATCTTACCTACAGAATATTCCCCTCCCGTGGTATGTGACACCGTCAGAGAGGGTGGGGCCCTTCTTTTCCATTTCACAGTTCAGAGCCGAGCGATCTCACCCTTACTAGACCTCCTTCCCCCCCTCCTTCTGCTGCCTCTCCGAGACCTGGGAGATGGGGGAGGTTGGGGTGTGTGTGTGTGCGCGCTAGGCGTTAGAAGCTCTCTATCTCAGCATGCCCCCTTGTGACAGGTCTGTCTTCCCATCACTCACTGGGAGAGAAGGTAGTTACCACTAAAAATCCCTAAAGCACACAAACAAGCACATACACACACACCCACACCAACAAACAAACACACACACACACACACACACACACACCCACACCAACAAACACACACATGCGGGGGCCTGGCTGGAGAGCACAGGCAGATTAACCTGAGGGACAGCAGCGAGGACGCTGCCTTTCACCGTGAAGGACAAACTGAGTGCGGTGTCAGGGATGGGGGAGGGGCCAGAGGCAGCAGGAATGAAATCCCACCTCATGAATATTTATGAGCCATCTCACCTGTCTGAGCGCGACTCATCGGCGTGCCTAGCGATGAAACGTGTGTGTGTGTGGGGGGGGGGGGGTTAGGATAGAATGAAGGGAGGCAAAAAGGGGGAGGAGGGATGGTTGAGGGGTTGCCTTGGCAGCGAGATGGGGAGCCAATCAGATGGCGGGCAGGCCTATCCCTCTTGTTCGTTCCAGTGAGGTGTTGATGCGCTCTGAGGGGTGCTCTTTGAACCCTGAACACACCCTCTACATCACTACATCACCTGCATCAACACACACACACACACACACACACACACACACA
>JAOSLM010000143.1:13106855-13125836 GCA_025629765.1 Eleginus gracilis
TTTAGGTTTAGGTTTAGGTTTAGGGCTAGTGCTATTGGTGGTGGAAGCAGAATTTATAATTCCATCTAAGAAAATAAATGAGCAACCTGGTTTTCAAGATTGCCAGTGCTACCCTTTGCCCCGTGATATTCGTTTGTATTTTAAGAAACTACCCAAACATAAGTATTGATTTAAATGGAGGCCAAGTCAGTGCAAAACTTGTGGGTCCCTTGTTACGACTGCCAGGCCAGTGCAGATGAGTATTTGAATTTTACACCAGAATTCATCATGGTCAATAGTCCTTTATCCACATGGTATACAAACGTTACACATGTCTGTGTGTCCTTAAACGTATAAGGACACAATTGGATAAGCATGATGACGTGTCTACCAATTTGGCTTGTGCATTACAAACTGCACCACTGCCACGACTCAGTGGAGAGACATGACCTCCTTCTAAGTGTCTCAAAGTGAAACTAATCTCTAAGTGGTTGTCTTTGAACATCTCAGCAGCTTAGTGATAGTACATTTGGCATGAACAGGTGGGCACTCTCAGCGTCTCAACTTGTTGTGATAATTTCAATGCAGTCATTGAATACATTGCAAATTTCAACATTGTCGCTTATTATCCCAACGTATTCGTGTTCTGCGTACACCATCTAGTGGCGTTGTGGTTCAACTGCAAGGCAAGAAGACAACATGCTGGCATTTCCAACACAAAACAAATGCGCCACAAAATAAAAATAAAATTCTCTTTATCTCTAAACAGTCAATTGGAGACTGTACTACTTTGTACTATTTGGCTCAATTTTTATATATTTTACAATTAGAATAATAAGGAGGAGCTGGGCCATTATGTTATCGTTGTTGTTTATCTTAGTATGTAAGAATACAACTCAGTATTCAACATAATATTATATCATGTGAGGCGAAGTATCTATCCGTCTACACGTGATGGCTCCTATCTGAGTTAATAGAAAGGTCATAATAACGTAACGTTACCTGTCCAGGTCTTCTGTTGAGGGATCATGTAATAGTTATTACCAAGATGGTCTGATCCTACATGTTCACGAACTATCCAAAACGTCCGCTTTAAAAGCCCCGCAATTCTGCTCATTTTGCTAAATATCTAGCAATTCCGATGTGTTATTTGCCCCCTAGATAGGGTTGTTTCAATGGTTGTTTACAGTCATTCTCCACAGCCGAAACACTAAATAATAAAAGGCTCTGTGATTGGACGGAAATACTGGATTAGCCAATGGGAGCTTTTTTTGTACACTTGAGGCCATACGTCACAATATGGCAGGATATTGCAACTGGACAGAGAAATGTATGCTAAACTAAAATGGATTATGAATCAAAAGTAAGGTATTCATAGAAAATAAATAATGCAAGGGACATGTAAGAATGCTTGAGGAAGAAATATATGATATACAACATTATTGGAAAAAAAGAATGAACCGTAGGTTTTTATTTTTAGTGTAGAAGATGGCTAAATCACGTTAGCTGAGGCATCAACAATAGTTTGGTTCTAAAATGTTAGGGTTTATTAGTGGAAGAAAGATCGGAATCGACGATCCACTTCGTCTTCGACGTGCAGAGTCCACACGAAGGTAATTGGTGTTCAGATATCAACAATACAATCATATAAAAAGGTTTAAGACATGTCATTCAAAATTACCGCAATGACTGTTCTGTATAATTATTTGAATAATGCATATCTGGACGGTGTGCATACTTGCTCGAAGTTTACTAGTTTTACCTTAATCTGTTCACAGACTACTCAGTCTGGAACTGAATCATGGCAGAGATGTGGAAAGAATCCACGGCAACGGAGTCAACTGCCTGGACATAGAGGCTGTAGAGGGTAGATAGTAAGTATCAATGAATGCATGTCCCCTATTTATGTCCCATTTATTTCTGAATCAAACTTTTGTGGGATTAAATTACTATCACTGATCGTTTCTTCAATTACTCTCAGACGTATATTACTGCGGAGTAAATGTCGTCCTTGTTTAAATGTGATAAACAAATTCTTAAGATTCATCTCAAAGGCAGAACGATGACATTCCCAGTTGTGACCATAAACTTGCGGCTCCCCTTCTCTCTGTATAGTATGCTGTCTGGAGGAGCAGACGGGGTCATCGTGATCTATGACCTCGAGAACTACAGCGGGGAACTCCCGTACACATGTAAAGCAGTTGGCACCGTGGGAAGGTGCGAAATTTGTTTATTGCCACTAGAGGGCAACGCGTTGTAGCATATGTCATAGTCTATGTATAATAATGATACAAATTAATTAAGTTTACAAATCACTGAAGTTTATAGATGAAATGTAACAATATTCATTTACCCTTTTTAAATTCCACGTCATAAGTCCACATTTGGGCAACAGAAGTGGTGTTGAGTCCCATTCATTCAGACGATTACATTACTTAATTAATTTAATTTAGAGTGTTGTGAACATCACCTTACCATGACCCACCTTGGGAATTTTGAGCATGATACACTTAATTTCCTGCATTCTGGTTTCTGCATTGTGAAGTTCTATGCACCAATTTGTGCCTTTTCTGCATTTAAACGCACCCCTATAATTTGCCTATACCGCCTATGCCGTGGGCCAGGCCCTCACAGATAGCCTTGTCGTAAGCATCAAGTGACTAGCCTTCAGAGTCCAGGGATGAATCATGAATTTAAAAGCATGGTTCCTTTCCTTAGACTGTCTTCTGTGCTAACAGGATATAATTCAATCTTATTGCCATTTATTTAGTGTTCCCAAAAGACAGAATCCATCCACATCTTCTCTCTGAAATGAGAGTTGAGCCGTCGAGAAGAGCTGCTCTCGGAAGATCTGATCCTCACAACATATAAATTAACACTTTATAGTCATGAGATTATATGACCGCTCATAATGTCTATCTGGTGTACACACACTCGGTTTCTACACCAAATGTGTCTATGTATCGGATCACTAAATATTGGACCAGTGACTCAGTTCTACCTACTCACTTTTCAAAGTCAATCTGTTTACACTATCTTTGGTGGCTGGTGCCTTTGCACACATTGACAAACCATTTCACTATTCCACACTGTTGTTGCCTCATTGCGTGCAGCAAACAAATCTCACTGTTGTTTGTAAACTGTAAAAAGGTCTATTGGAGTGAGTTTGTTGTGTGGTATATGTGAATGTTTTTTTGTATTATTTGTAAATATGAACCAAATGGTTTAGCCTTTTTTATATGCGAAACTCCTAAGCAGCAGTCAGTTGTGACTGTAGATGCTGGTCATAATTCAGTCATGTGTGTTTCCAGATCTAGTAGGTTTGCACACAAGTTCAGCGTGGAGACGGTGCAGTGGTATCCATTTGACACTGGAATGTTTATCTCCAGTTCATTTGACAAGACAATGAAGGTGTGGGATAGTGAAACACTTAAGGTAAGATAAGGAGAGCCGCTATTTTGTCCTTTTGATTTTGTCCTTTTAAATTGAAAGAATACAAGGAAGGAAAATTATAAAATAAGAATTTTGGGAGGGGAATTCCCAAAGCTTAAAAAAAGAACTAACATTTCGTTGTTTGTTATTTTACTATTTATTATGTTTTTTTTTGTTGTTTTTTCATACACCCTACTATTATTGAATTCCATTTAAATTGAATACTGGATATTCTGGCAAAAACATTAACTATTGCTGAGTTGTCATGCATTACCTTTTCCCATGCTCTTTATATTTTATAGCATGTGAATGTGTCTCCAGTATAATTGTATTTATTTACAAAGTGATCCTTATCCATAGCTGTTGGCCCTTTTTCTTGTTTATCTTGGCCCTTAGTGCGCAGAGAGGCCTCAGATAGGCTGCTTGCTGAATAATTTGCATTGTAACTGGCTCTTCTGCCCAACTATACCACTCCAACTAGATAAAACCCATTGTTTGAGCCTATATACATTCTGAAGATCCTCTCTAGCTTTGCCCTCCTCCATTCCATGAGACACGCTACACAGTTAATCTCTTGGCATAAAAAGATAATTTAAAAGGCCAGTTGTTCTCTCAACCATATTGACATACACAGTCCCACTACACCCTCTTTTCTACCTACTCAGACTCCTAATCTATTGAAATAAGGTGTCTGCAAATGGACAGCCTTCTACAACAGTTATCGTGAAACTGTCTGAGTGTCAAGGCCTTAGTGATCCCCACCAATTTCTCTTCATCATTAGTTTTAAGGACTGGTTAGTTTTAAGGACCTAACTGGTTAGGTTGATTTCATTTGTTTTAGACATTTACCATACATGAAGCTTTTCTGTTTATTTAATATTTCCACTTCAATTAAAGAGATCATTTGGCGCTATTCAGTTTGTGTTGACATTCTTCAAACA
Source organism: Eleginus gracilis (assembly GCA_025629765.1). Taxonomy (NCBI): domain Eukaryota; kingdom Metazoa; phylum Chordata; class Actinopteri; order Gadiformes; family Gadidae; genus Eleginus; species Eleginus gracilis. The sequence goes on from JAOSLM010000143.1 coordinate 13,111,208, forward strand.
GAATGGATATTTAAAAAGTAAGGATGTTTGACTATTATTGACTTTTCTTTCTTTCTTTCCTCTTTTCGACTTCTCCAGCCGGCTGAGCGCTTCATGTTCGACGGAAATGTCTACTGCCACCACATGTCCCCCATCGCCCGGAAACATAGCCTTGTTGCAGGTACACATGTACCACGTTTGTGTGTGAGTGTGTGTGTGTGAGTTTTTGTGTGTGTGTGTGTGTGCGCGTGTGTTTTTGTGGGTGTGTGTGTGTGTGTTTATATATTTGTTATGAGTTCAAACTCAGTTGAGATACCACGCTTATCTTGTGAATCCAATGTGGCTTACAACAGGTTCTGTATGAGTCAACGCCTTTAGCAACAGCTTATATTCTGGATCTAGATGAATGGACAAAAATGTAAACGTTATCGAGTCATGCTTTGGCTGTTACATTAGATTAACAGTTCGTAAATCTTTCCTTTCAAATGAATTACATATTAGGGTCGCTGTATGCTTTATCTAGATGCAGAGTGTTAATTTATCTTCCTCGTATGATAACTTTGTATTGGATGAACTTTAAATTTGATAATCGTTAGTGTGTAGATGGTTCTTCTTAAAGCCTGCCAAAATACACCTCTGTATGATGTCAAGACCACCAAATAGCCCCTGGACATATATACGGACATATACCAGGCTCAATGAGTGTGTTGTAAAAAGGCCAGTCCCGTCCAAACTAAACTTTGAACCTAACATTCATAATAACTGGTGGAGATTGGTTTAAGGAATCTTTTTGCTTTGTCACTGAACAGGACCAACAGGTTGCGCATACGTTCCCATTTCACACACATCCGGGTGTAAGCACACACACACACACTAACACAGCCCCAAGTAATCTTTTACCGTATTTGTTGCTCAGAAGCTGATCATTAAATCTCCCTGTATTTGTTTCTCAATGTTTTCCCGCACCCAAGGTGTTTGAGGACATGCACTGATTCCCTGCTGAACAGGTTAAACCACTCCATGCCTTGCCTGTGTAGTCTTCCCAAACATTACCCCTGAGGATTTTCCTTCCTGGCCTGATTTGGGATTCAGATAACCTCCCCATCAGTATTCCCATCCTTTGTTGCTCATGTTGAATGCCTCTGCCCACTTGTGAATGCCGGGTGTGTGAGCTCACCGATGTGCATCAGTTTGTAGTATCAACTTGTCTATGAAAACCAGGGAGTCCAGTTTTTCCTCTCGATGGGAGCGCCCACGCCATGTATGTGTTAATGTGTGATAATTTCCTCACAAACACATCCTCTCCGAAAACCAGACTGCATTCAACGTTACACAATGCAAATGTTGGAATACATTTCAGTGGCTTCCTTTGCTTTCATATTTGCCATGTTTGGCCCCTGCTTTTGTCTTTGTTTCCGATGTTATCTATTTTGCTACCCTGTCTCAACCCCCCTACATCGACCCATCACTAAAATACTTTAGTGATGTTCCATGTTTACAATTCAGATTGGATGTACTTCAACTTAACTTGCGATGCATCATGTGTGTTGACAAGCAAGCGTCTGAAGCAGGAATTTGTTCTAGTGACCCCCGGTTAACCTTCTTCTGCTTCTGCTGTTATGTTTTGTTCACAGTTGGCACCAAAAACCCTAAACTTCAGTTGTGTGACCTCAAGTCAGGCTCCCGCATTCATGTGCTACAGGGTGAGTTGTTACATGACAGACAGACAGACAGACAGACACACAGACACACAGACACACACACAGACATACAGACAGATAGACAGACAGACAGACAGACAGACAGACAGACAGACACACACAGACACCAGGGCGTTGATAGTACACACACTCATCTGAGGTTTCATCTTAGGCATACCAGGTTTAGTAGACATCATGCCCCAGGCAGAAGCTGTAGTGTTCTTCGTTACACAAGGAAAGGCCTAAATTGTTACGTAGGAGGCAAGGTAAGATATAATAATAATGGCAACAATGACATTAACCTTAAATAATAAATTAAGCATTTGAGAATTCCACTATTTTCACATGGTGGCATTTATCCGACCCAACAAGACACACACTTATTGCATTTTGTTTTGTTTTATGCATATCGTAAAATTTGATTCATTCATTTCAGAGACATTCAATATATTTGGCTTAATCTCAATTGCTCATTGAGAAACAGGGACTCACAAAATGTCCTCTACTATTATATGAGCGAATTAATAAAAACAAATATATATATATATATATACATTTGACAGACATATTTGTTTGAGGGACAAGTCAACACTGGTGGGCCTATTATAATTATATGGAAGAAGAAATATTAACAATATTATTATTATGTTATTATGTATTATATATAAGATAATCATGTTATATTTCCCATTGGTGCTATCTTATGACTGATCTCCTTCGCTTTAAGAGAAGCGCTTCTATCTGGTGAGGCTGGGTTTGGATGTCGGTTCTGTGCACCTCAGACTTCGCCATCGCTTCTGTGGTTACACCCCTTCAAGGGCATTTCATCCCGTGTCTTTTTTTATCTCTTGCGGATTGGGGCTCACGTCTTTTTATCTAGCACAGGAGGGTAAGCACCCCCCAGGGTTTCGGGCAGGGCTGGGGTGGCTCCGTCCCCCTGTGTTTCTCCTGACGGCATGCAGCACATATTCAGCATATGGGTCACCCTCCTCTGCTTACAGGTCATCGGGCCGAGATCCTGTCTGTGCGATGGTCGCCCAAGAATGAGCACATACTGGCCTCCGCCAGGTAAACACACAAAGAATAACTAGACATATTGAAATGTTGTTGAACGTAAAAATACACAGCCCTTTGTCAAATAGGTAGTTTCTTCCAAAGGTGGGAGTTTACTACTGTTCTGCAGTTGTTGTTGTTGTTGATGTTGTTGTTATTATTTCTCAGCACTTGTATGTGCCGGCCTCACTGGAAATGACCAGATGAGAGTCAGATACGTTGACCTTGTAGTTGCACAGCAGTAGAGATGGTGAACCCACTGGTTCTCATAACGCCTCAGAAACCCTAATTAAACCAGCGGGACTTGCTGCTAGCGTCTCTCAGGACCATAAGTGATTTAAAAAAGCAAAACAATGAAATGTCCCTTCATTAAAGGTGACATATTATACCACCAGGTGTGAGTCTCATTAGCCATTACAAGCCATGTGCTACAGGGTGAGTTGTTACATGACAGACAGACAGACACCAGTGCGTCGATAGTACACACACGCCTGGGTTGGCGCTGCGTGGTGTGAATACCTTTTAGCTGCTCAAGCAGCTCAATTAGCCATTAGACGAGTGGGTGTGTCCACCTAGATCTATGACGGATAGCTGAGCAACGGTTGCTACAGTTACAGGGTAGGCTTGTGATGTTCTGTTAGAGAGACGTTTTTGAAGGACCAGCTGTGACCCGCTTCTAAAACAAACATTTGTGATCGCTATCCATAGCGAAGTTTAACTCCTCGCTGCCATGGTTCATCGCTGGGTTTAAAATGGTTGGATGTCAATCAATGAGCATATATTCAGAGTTAATGTTTGAGTAAAGTTTGGCTTTTGGGAAGATTATGATAGTAATGGGATGTGTCATATCTGCGTATAAACGGGGGGAAGCTTGTCGCTACAGGAGATATATTTTTATTGTTTTTTTCTTGATATGATTTTAATTGAAGGAATCAAAGAATATATTTACAATGCTAATCATCGCTCCACTCTTTACTCCATCTCATGAACTCTCCACATGCACAACCTCTCAGTGCAGATAGCACGGTGAGAATATGGGATGTGCGACGGGCCTCCGGGAGTCTGTTTACCCTGGACCAACACAACGGAGACAAGTCGAAAGCCGCCGCCGAGGCAGGTACTGGTCCCTCACTTTGTTGTTTTGAGCAATCGAGCTCTGTCTCTCTGTCTGTCTCACTCTGCTTTCCTCTCTCAACTTTCCGGCTATCTGTCTCTCTGTCTCCGTCCGTCCCACTCGGCCTGCCTGTCTCTAACTCTCCGGCTATCTGTCTCTCCCTCTCCCCCTCACTTGCTCTCTCTTAATTTCTCTCTCCCTCCCTTTCTCCTATCCCTCTCTGTCTCGTACACCTTATTTGGGTTTTAATGCAGTGCAATAGACACAGAGGGACTCGTGTCTATAGATGTGAGCCTTACTAGAGTTCAGTAAGCCTACTGGTCTTGGATAATGGTCTTTGTTTACTTGATACTGGATATCTTCACGTGTGACAGGTTAGATTGGGTGATTTAATACAAACACAATCTTTTAGGTGTAAAGCTCTGGAGGAAAGGTTGCGCATTCAGAACATGTTTATTGAACTAAGGAGTAGAAACCGAGCTAAACCAGTGAATGATAGCTTATCTAGGTGTGCGATATGTTAAGTTACACTGAACAGCGGGAGGATTGTGATGTGTGACCTAAGAGTCGCCCGGCATAAAAAGCAAGATGTCTCACACTTGAGAGTGAGATCTTGTATACATCTATAATTTCTATCACCTTCATATCTATCTATATCAAAGATGTTTTCATTTAAATGTCTGTACATATACATATGCTCTTGGAAAAAACATTGCATGGCAGTCACTACCCAGCTATGATTCAGGGATCAGGGATTCCATTCATGTTCCACCTGTCCCCGGTGATTCCCCTTTTCCTCCTACCAGTCAACACAGCCCATAATGGCAGAGTGAATGGCTTGTGCTTCAGCGGGGATGGGCTCTATCTCATCACCATGGGAACGGATGACCGCATGCGCCTGTGGAACAGTAGCAACGGAGAGAACACGTTGGTACGTTTTCACTGTGTGGGGGGTTGTTGGTTCAAACACCAATGTGTTTGAGCATGATGCCTAGCACCTAAATTAGGGTTAAAGGGCAGATTGCAGCTCGCTTGGTGTTTGATATCAAGGTTCTAACCTTCTTTCTTGACGATCACGATCATCAAGTTCAAAGCTTTTTATTTAATGTCCTACTCATTTACTTTCTTCAGACAAATGTACTTATTGTAAGTCGCTTTGGATAAAGGTGTCTGCTAAATGCCCTAAATGTCAATGTAACTAAGTGTTCACCATGACTGTTGGCCATTATTTATTATTCACTCAAAGCAGAGACAAACAAAGGCCTCTCAAAGCCATGGAAACAATAATGGAACATTCCTAATAGAATCGTTTTCCTTAATACAATAGGTGACTTGTACTTGTACTTCCCTCCTTAGCTTCCCATGTTTGCACCACTCCCTCTCTACTTTGACTCACCAACATTGATTCATAGTGTGAATAATTCCTTCATAATTCGCCTATTCCCTTTGTTCCATGTCATTATAATTCCAAAACACAATATGAAGAAATTTACACCACTTTCAAATAATCATCCACATTTGAATATACATAAACTGTATACCGGATAAGGTCCGACTCATCTGTTTTCCCTTAGTGACAATTCCGCCTGTGTTGTGTGTGTGTGTGTGTGTGTGTGTGTGTCGCCAGGTGAATTATGGGAAGGTGAGCAACGAGAGCCGCAAGGGGTTAAAGTTCACGGTGTCGAGTGGCTGCAGCCTGGACTGCGTGTTCGTCCCGTGCGGCAGCTCGGTGGCCGTGTACGGCCTGCACAGCGGGGAGCTGGCGGCCACGCTGAGGGGCCACTACAACAACGTGGACTGCTGTGACTTCCACCCAGACTACCAGGTCGGCAGCGACCCGCTTTTAATCCCATTCAAACCGACACCGCCATGTAATAGAACGATTTGCAAATCACAGTACAGTAGCGGACTGGAGATCAGTGAGATTTGTATTTATTTTTCCTTTACGATTCAATAGTTAAATAAAGGTGTTATAATATCAATTCATGCATCAATTAATCGCAACACATAGGCCAAAAGGAAAGAGCACTTTATATGTCGACTGCTTCCAATGTTGTGTTGGTCATGCTGTAGAATGACTTATTGCTTGTTTAGTGAATAATACAGAACAGAAGGAACTGCGAAAAATCGCATACTAAATCGCAATCGCAATGTTGGTTGAAATAATCTCAATTAGATTATTTCCTCAAATCGTTCAGCACTATCACCCATAGCGCTGCATGTCGTGTGTTCCTCCGTTGTATGTGTTGTTTCTCTCTTTCTCCCTTCGTATGCCTTCCACCTTCTGGCCCGTGTATTTTTCTAACACATTAACTACCCGTTCGTCACCCCACCCAGTTGTCGTCTCCTGTCCCCCTCCTTCCTCCCTTCACTCCAGTCAGACAAGTTTGTCCCAACAGGCATGCAGAGATGATGTGTTTACACCCTGCTCTTGTTTCAATGTATAGTTCTTAATAGGTTTTACAAAACCTTTGGATTATAAGGTGGTATCGATTTCCTATCATAATGCCTTTTATAAATAGCAACACATTTACAAAACATAATGTTTTTCATAGAAGGAAATACATTTATGACATGATATATTGTGTAATTATCGGATTCGGAATTTAGAAGTCCACAGTCTCTTTTATTATCTGAAACTAAATCCTGAATGACGCCAGTTATCAACTGATTTTCTTAATGATAAAATAATATTATTGACAGACTTTAAGGAGTGCTGAGTATGATGTGCTTCCGTCGTACACATCTTTTACAAGTCCACTTTATAATACAGCTAAACCTAATCTTAATCTATCTTCCCTGCAGGTTAGGTTTGCTCAGACCCCAGTTTAATTGTTGAACATGTCCACATGTTATTCTGCCAGGTTTTTCTTTCAACTCACCCCCTAAACAATAATTAGGAAAATAATGGATGTCAATGGCTCGCCAAATCGCCCAATTTTGAAACCCGCTTAAATTTAGAGTGTTGGGCGGAACAAAAATCATGTTTGATTTACGTCTGAAAAAAGACAATGTTCAACAATTAGCAAAGCGACCAAACCCTTAAAGTCTTTAACTGCAGGTTTTTGCTTTACGCTATAACCTTTTTGAACCTGAATGATAGGTCAGATATAACAGAGAAAAGGAAACATGGATATTATTTATGATTAATCATCAGCAGAGGGATTGTATCTTTGATAAATCATCAACATGGTAAACAAGGTATTAATTATGATTCAAACATCAGTTTACCTGCAATAAGAAACCAGAAATAGCTAAACAACATCTACAAATACTTTAGACCCACACTCATACAAAGGACAATGATGATGTCGTTTTCCAACAGGTTCCTCCAGGCTCACCTCCAGGCTCACCAGACATCACTCTCTCTCTCCCCCCCACCTCTCTTCCTCCCTCTCCCCTGCTTGTTGGCCCGCAACAGACTGCCGGGCAACCGGTGTCCCCTGGCTTGTGATGCAACACTAACAGTACAATGCATGTATTCTCCACCCCTCTGTGTCGTGTTGTCACAGGAGCTCTACACGGGAGGTAAAGACTGTAACGTCCTGGCCTGGGTCCCCGCCCTCAGGGCCCCAGATGTGGAGGAGGAAAATAAGGTACACCCTCCTCTTCGACAGCTCCCTCTTGTTTAGAAACCCCACCCTTCTCCACTGGCAAGGAGGAGGGGGTGGTGGGGAGCAGCGAGAGAGAATGCATGCATGGAATCCCGAGCATATGTTGCGTTCCACAGCTCTAACAGAAACCCAGTCACTCAAAATGCATTTAGAAACAGTGGTGGTGGTTTTTGGCGGGGGCAAGTTAATTACCTCGGTTGTATTCATCTGTATTGTGGAGATTTGTACTGTGTATAAATCAATGTCTGACTTGTATTACGAACAGTGATTTAATGCGTGAGGTTCACCTTTTTGTCGCAAGTTTGCGAAAAAAACAAACATAAACACGCCGACTCACAGGCAGAACCAGACTGGGCCGCATTCCAATGATAGCACTGAGATGACAGCCACTAATAATGACTGTGATCCATGACTTCCTATTCACTGAATTGATTTCAGCGTTTCCAGCGTTGGTTGTTTGTGCGACGTAGGGTGGTGAAGGTCAAAGGTTAAAGGCTAGTGAGCTCTTTGTCTCCTGTGTGTTGCAGGACGGCGTTGGGCCTGTTGCGGTGAACCCAGCCTTTGAAGATGCATGGAGCAGTGAGGAAGACTGAGACACACAGGGTGGACAAAGAGGACTAAGTGCTTGATGGTCTGCTGTTCTGGGGGATGGGGGCCCCATCGGAAACAACACATAGGATGGGAAAATAAAGAAGAATTGACAATGCCTGATTTCTACTACTCTTCTCTGTCCTGGGGCATTGGGGGTGTTACGTGAGAGGGATGAGCACTCCCTTCTGTCCCTCCAACACCTCCACCAGCACCAACCGGCCTCCCATCCAAGGATGGACTAGGACCAGCTCTGCATTGCTTCCAGAGTGGCCCGTTTTGCTATGCAGGTAGCAATGGCTTATGTGATACTTCGCTCCACTAAGGAGTGCATATTATATTTATAATTTCTTTGTTTCATTCATAATTTCTGGTTATTTTTTTAATAGTTTTTTTCTATAAAATGTTTTTAGCAAATTGATTTTTTTTTTATGTGTGCACATAACTTCTTTGGAACTCTGTTGTGATTCTGCTCACAAGGAGTGCAGGTCATACGAATGTATTTGACTGCAGGTGTGGATGTTGAAAACCAATCTAATAATCTGTGCATCTAGATTGAGGCAGCATTGCATGGGAGTAAACACCCCAACATCTGTACAATATGCACTGCCTCTGCTTGTTGTTTAAGGCCCCAATTGGATTTGTTTGTTGTTTAGAATATTCCTTGTAATCCCCTGGTTAAAACCAGCCAGCAGGTTTGATACTGAATCTACCTTGCACACCCTGCCTGAACAAACACAAACGTCCACATAATCTTAACACTATGTATTTTGTACCATATTCTAATATTATTATTTATAGTATACTATGGTAAAGATTCATTTTAGCACTGGATTAGGCCTTTTACCCTGATTGGTCTGCTTAAACAACAGGTGCGATATGAAATAAAAATATCAATTTCATGATGTCACTATATATTTACCTACACCATGCCTATTTTACAATACAATAAAGCGAAATAGCTTTGTATTGGTCTATATGTCCATTACAATTTTATTTTATAGATATATATTATAAAAAAAAAGAAGATCCATGCCATATTCAACACCAAACAAATAAAACGAAAAACTATCAATAAAAAACTACATCCACCATAAAATAGGCCTGTCTACCTGTTACTCGAACAAAACACACCTTGTAATGTGATACGAGCCGTCGCCATTGGCTGACTACAAAGGTGCGGCCTCATTCATTAATATGAGAGCGCCGCCCATTTGATTCACCCTATAAGGTGGGAGACAGAATTATGCTGATTATTACTCGATGTTGACACACCTGTGTCCCTGGTCCTGCCGTTGTCATTGTAACGGCAGGTTTGGTTAAAGAAACATTAAAAAAAACATATTCTTGGGAACATAAATATCTGCGTCTTCCGCACGCGTCATTCAAGTTGTGTAAGTATTATTTTTATATTCAGTTTAGAATTGACTTGTTGAGAAACTATCGACTTAATGATAACAGTTTCCACAGGAGCCCCTTATTGGGTTGTCCGCTCCTAGGATAACTTTTTAATTGCCCACTTGGACTTCATTATAGCCCCCCTCCGGCTCTCTGGAACGTTTCTATAAGCACCGTTGTAGCCATCTGCTTATCTGTATTCCTTGAACCTGCCAGGCTTGCTCACGGGTGTGCCTTCAACACTTCAGGCTACTTCCTTTAAATTGTTCAATAGATGCAGTGACGTAGCGTGCCAAACCCTGGTCGCCTTTCTCTAGAGTTGCCGTTGCGACAGAGGTACACACCCTGGGGAAAACTTTCATGGAGCCCAGTGTGTCCGGTTTCCTGATTGTTGAAAATAAACCGTTCACTTAACGTTATACGGACGTGGCCAATCCCCTTGCATGTAAATGTTTATAATTATTCTATAGTAAAGGCTACATGCCGAGTTGATGAGTGATGTGCTCCTAGACCAGACGAGAGCTCATCGCTTCTGCGTGACACACACAATGCTCTGACAGATCTGCATACAGATCTCTCGTGGAATGCTTGCAGTTTATTTTTATATATATTTCCCCCCCCCCAGGAAGAACATGTCATAAGATTTTTTTTTTAATATATATATGTATTAAAATTAGTATTTCCATTTTCTCATTGAAGTGAATGATTCTGACTGTAAAGTCTTTGTTTTGCAGATACTTGGTTCGAGTCTCGAGATGGAGTTTGTAAATGTAAAATCATCCATGGCTCTTCTGTATGACCGGTTTATCCAAAATGCAGGTGGGTGGATGCAGATGGTCTTCGACATTTGATGTGTATTTCTGCAGGTTATTGATTTAATGACCTTCAGCTGACAAAACACAGCCGTCCTGTTTCACTCGAATTCCTTTTAATTTGTAAGTTGTTTCAAATAATGCAATACAACTCAATTACACACGTGCCTTTCAAAGAGACGCCGTTGTGGTTGACTACTTGAGAATGTTTATATTGTGTGTAATATATAAATCATAAAGAAAAAAATATTTTTAGATATTTTTCCGTTAACTTGCCATTCTTCTGTTGCAGACCCACGTACAGGCAACTGGTTGCTTATGTCTTCCCCTCTCCCGCAAACCATCATCATCGCTGCATACATCTTCTTCGTCACCTCGTGGGGTCCACGGCTAATGGCGAAACGGAAGGCCTTTGACCTCAAAGGGGTTCTTGTAGTTTACAACTTTGGGGTGGTCGCCCTCTCGCTATACATGTGCTATGAGGTAAAGGCTCACTTGGTTTTGATGGAAAGTTGGGAGGCATGGCACAGCTGCTGCTGAACTAGTTTATAGATATGATTGTTATTTTCCCCTGAACCTGAACCAGGTTAAATATGTGACCCAATGGGCTCAGTTGAAATGCCCTCACAGCACAATTGATACAAAATTCAGCCATAACTGCTTGGGAGTAAGGTGAGTCTATAACTGAAAGGCAAACATTGCGATAAGGGTGTGGTCATTCCAAACTGCTTGATAACAGTTTGCATATTTTCTTATTCCGATCAGTGTCAAGACACTTTTTATTTTTAAAGGTGAACTTCATAGTCATCATACTTCCTACATACATCAGCCTTGTGAAATGCGGTTGTGCAATACGCTGTCCTATTGTCCTGCAAATGCCACCATCCATTCAGGATCTCAATTTATTATGGATTTACGAAACTGTGCAACAAAGCATGGTGATGGCATCGTGCCAGGACCCTTGTTCCTTCTCCACAGCACTTTGATTGCCATGTAGGCCAGTGGGGAGGGAAGCTCCTCTTTTTACAAATAGAAGTTAATGTTGAGTTTTCATTAAACATTCGAAAAGATGAGTTTCTATTTGAATCAGCCTTTTAATTGTTTAAAGTTTCAGTATTGTGCAGTCTTGAGTCAGAGAAACTTGTTCGGCTGCATTCTTTCCTGCTTACTGGGTCTGGTTGGGTCTTTCTTTCCCTGAGCAAAAACCTGACTGGCAAGTTTGGCCATCCTAACGTAAACTACTTTTATGACTCTCAGACCAAGGTTTGAAATCCATCTGGGAGTTTGAATTGCTTAAAGGCAGGCTTCAAGTAAAAAAAAAAACTGTCTTTCAGTTTTGGATGGCTGGCTGGGGAACAGGCTACACATTTCGCTGTGACTTGGTGGACTACTCGCCCACGGGTAAAAGGGTAAGAATTGCTGTTCTACTAAGAAAACCTATAGAGGGGTGATATTATGCCACCAGGTGTGTTGCCCATTATGCCTAAGTGACATCACAAGTGGGAGTGTTCAGCTAGATGTATGATGGATAGATAAGCAACATTTACGACTGTCCACAGTGTAGGCTGGTAGACTGATTTATCCAGCATACATCGAGGTGGCCACTCCAACTTATGTCACTAAGGCACAAGGAAGGGCAGATTTTCAAACGGCTTGTAATTGCTAAGCACACTCACCCCGGGTGCATAATATCACCCACTTATGCTCCATAGGCTCATCTACCTGCATGACATTTGTGGTCTAAAATTGTCTTTACCACCCATCTCCTCTAGATGGTGGCAACGTGCTGGCTCTACTATTTCTCAAAGTTCATAGAGATGTTGGACACAGTAAGTAGACTGTTCAAATATTGAATGGTAATTGCGCTCTCACTTCACCATAAATCTCACAAATGTTTTTATCTTTTGTTAGGTCTTTTTTGTGCTGAGGAAGAGGAACAGCCAGGTCACCTTCCTCCACGTCTACCACCACTCCATCATGCCCTTCACGTGGTGGTTCGGGGTGCGCTTTGCTGGAGGTACAAATCTTTACACCATAACATTTTTGTTCAGCCTTTTCCCATATTGAGTACCAAATAATGGCCGTCCTTTGACCCCCTTTAACTTGTGTTCCATAGGCGGTCTGGGAACGTTCCACGCGCTGCTCAACAGCATAGTGCACGTCGTCATGTACACTTACTACGGCCTGACCGCCTTGGGCCCCAGCTTCCAGAAGTACCTGTGGTGGAAGAAGTACCTGACGTCCATCCAGCTGGTACGCTATGGTGGAGCATGGTGGTTCAGCTGTCTGTGATGGGTCTTTGTTGAGAAGTGACATGCTCATGTCTCCCCTCCTCAGATCCAGTTTGTGATGGTGACCACACACATCTGCCAGTATTTCTTTCTGGAGGACTGCCCCTACCAGTTCCCGGTCTTCATCTACATCATTGGCCTGTACGGACTCATCTTCCTGCTGCTCTTCCTGAACTTCTGGTACCATGCCTACACCAAGGGCAAGAGGCTCCCCAAGTCAATGCAGAACCAGACCTGGGCTCACCACTCCAACGGCGTCATGAACGGCAACGCCAACCACAACGAGAAGGATGAGTGATGTCGGAAAATACCCCATTGTATACCCCCAGTGTCATTTCTTTTTTTTTTATGCAATTGGTCATGATGGCTCTATTTTAAATTTGGTTCCCTAATGTAGCTAAAGACGAATATCTGCATGAGTTTTAAGAATAGTGGGCTATCTATCTATTTCACTCTACCCTCCACAAAAGCAATTTTTTTTTTTTATGAATGTTTCCGTCACTGGTGTTGATACTTTTTGCCCAGGCATAGACTTATTCTCCATATGAACTTTGGGACATGAATGAATGAATTTGAAAGATTAATTTATGAGTGTTCTGTGAGACGGAGGAAGAACAGTTGGTGTTGGTTTCTGCCTTATTTTACGTGTAGCCAAGAATTCAAGCCCAAGCTGATTACCAACTCTTTTTTTTTTTTTACTGTGTATTTTCTGTATGGTTATGTTATTTATCCGAAAATTGTGTTTCATTGTTAAATTATGTCCTTCTATGATGGCGGGGGAGGGGAACCGACCTTGGCAATGACATTGAACCGATTTTTTATCCTGGAATTAATTAAAGGGTGCGGAGCACCACCACCCTCACGCTCATTTTACGACTACACTTTTGGGCGGTTGGTACCGTGTCCTTTAAACCACTTTGTGTTTGGCTGTGCTCCATGCTTTTGTTTGTATTGTTTGCCTCACCACTACATTTAGTCTAAATATGTTCTGTTCTTTTTGAGCTCTCATTCACGCCAGAGGTTAAGTTATGACTGTCCCTCTAAAAAGAAGATGTGACATGAATGCAACATGAAAAACGTAATGTATAGTTTTGTATTTATATAAATATTAAATTGCCTTTATACTTTGAGACTTTCGGGTGTTCGGGTGTTTCCTTACCGTTAGTCAGCATACAGTGTAGGGGTACTTAGTTTGCCAAGATATGACTAAATTAGAAGCAGGTGGGAGTTCTAAGCAGCACACTATGTAGCTGAATGGTTTGCATTGTTGAAAGAGTGTTACGGTCTGAGTCCAAGTGTATGTTAACCTGTTGTGTTGTGATTGTTTGGAAACTAGTCGAACCTATCTGCTACAAAAAATACTCCCATATTTGGATCGAGGTGACGGCCATCACATTTGATTTGCCCACAAAATTGGCTTCAACATCCGGGCAGTGGAAACCTATCAGTACAGTTTATTTTGTAGGATTTCAGTGTTATTGGGCTTGCCCAACTCAGGCCTCACGATGCAACGGAAGCAAGTGCTGCTAAAAAAAAGAATCTAGAGCGTAATGCAATTCAGCTTGTTCATTATGAAAAGGAATCTGAATTGCATTTTGTGCCAGAATACACAGTGAGTTTACTGAAGTTGACGGCTCCCCTGCCATGATTCAAATGTTTTGCAGAGCAGCAGTCTTCAAGATGATAAACGGTGAGATTATACGGAAAGTACTTTGAAATTGCATATATATAAACACGTTTATACATGTGGCGTAGAGCTGCCAGTTTACCACAATGTGGTTGGTATTGCAAGGTTTGCCTTACGGTTGAAGTTAAATGTACTTTTTTGTTAGCTTTTGTAATGAGTATCTTGTTTTTCCACAGACGGCTAATTATAGGTTAAATGTATGTAGAAAATATATATCCATAGTGTCGAAACAAGGTTCCTCCCTTCCTCAAACCATACCTTTTGAGATTAAGTCAAGTTGTAGATGAAGCCTGTAGGGTCCCACAGTTAGCATAGAACATACACTCAACAAAAATATAAACGCAACACTTTTGTTTTTGCTCCCATTTTTCATGAGATCGACTTAAAGATCTA
>JAOSLM010000143.1:13289692-13301450 GCA_025629765.1 Eleginus gracilis
TCTCTCTCTCTCTCTCTCTCTCTCTCTCTCTCTCTCTCTCTCTCTCTCTCTCTCCCCCTCTCTCTCCCCCTCTCTCTGTGCTACGGCTTTAGTGGACCTCATATGACTGACGGTTCTAAACACCCACAGCAGCCAGAGAGAAGCTGAGTGCCAGCCAGGCGAAAGGCCCCTGGACGCCCTGTATTCATGGAGGGATAGCAGCAGATGGAGGGGAGGTAATAAGGTGGATCTACACGCAGAATCAACATGGCAATGGTTAAACAACCACTCCCACACTGCCACCGAGGTGTCGGGAGACATTTCATTTCACTAGTCACTAATTAAAAAATACGTTTTCTCCGTTTCCAATAGGAACAATCGCGTTGGGGGAAGTGTTGCGACTGTGTTCCTCCCTGCTGTTTGCCAAGCTAACACTTCCTTGCCTCCCGTCAGCGATGGAGAGGATTCCATCTGTCTACGTTTTTTGTATTTTTGTAGATTGACATTTACATGACAACACGGACTGTGTTGAATTTAACATAAAAAGGCATTTTGGAGATATGCCATAGCTTTTAAATAGATCAAAATCCTTCTCAGAATATACAAACAAAATACAATTGATATCAGATTCAAAGGAAATGCTGTAGCATTTGGCTATATAATTTAGCCTTGAAGTATTGTTATAGGGAATACTACTATTCCTTATACCATACTACTAGTCAGGAGATAGTTCAACCTCTTCATCTTATATCCGCTATAGATGATAGAGTGTAATTTGTTAGAAATAGCCATCTGTCAGCTATTAGTGAGTGAAATGCGCTGTGAGAATATCTGTGTGTCTGCCTCTCTATGAACCAATTCAGATTGAAACTGGTCCCAGCTCATCAGGGCATTTCTCACCTTCATTTCTGACCCATAGGACATCAAATGAGCACTGCAACAAGTATGTTGTACTCTTTTGAGAGAAAAGGGTGTTCCAGAACTTCCCAGAACATTTTTATTCTATTAATTATAATATTCTATTATGGTTATATTTAGGTTATACTGGTTATTCTAAATTGTGGTGTACAGCTGTTGTCAGTAGTCTGTGCTATGGTAAGAGCAATGGAAATAAACACACAATGGTGAAGAATAATCATATAGTGTGTTTTTATAGTTGAGGCATTCAGCCTCAGTTTGTAAATGCAATTATTCTGTGTTATGGTTAAGGTGCCATAGATAATGTATGCATAGCAAGTTTCAGTGAGTGTGTTGCACAACAACTCATTACCTATAATAGCATGTGATCTGAACCAGGCACAGCTGCAAATTAAGCAGTGAACTATTTCACTATAATAGGGCGGTTTCATGTCATCTGCATCCTTTTTTCTTTGCTCTGAAACAAAGCATTTGACCTGTAATGTAAACTACGGCCGTCCACATACCCAGATCTGTAGTTTGATCCGTTTGTCGTTCTTGTAGACAGTTTTAACTTTGAAGTCGATTCCCACGGTGCTGACGAAGGCGGAGGTGAAGGCATCGTCAGCGTAGCGGAAGAGGAAGGACGTCTTCCCTACGCTGCTGTTGCCAATAATCAGCAACTTGAACATGTAGTCAAAGTTCTGGTCCCCTCCCTCTCCCTTCCCTTTTGCATCCTGAGTGGCAGCCATCTGCAAACACAACAAGGCTTTGATTATGTTACATTATAACACAATGGAATGAATAGTAAATCCTATTTAGTCTGGGGGGAAAAGCCCAGGAGAAAAGGACCATTTTGAATGGTTGAATGGTTGAATAAAATGCTTCATTAGAACATATGTTGAGATGCTTTATTATTTAGATGCTACTTATTTGTTACTTAATGTTTTGTGGATGTTTTCAATTATTTATTGTTGTAATATTTAATTACAAGATTATATATATATATATAATCTTGTAAAAAATATTTTGCAAACGCTTTCCATCAAATTGTGAATGGTTTGAGACAGCGTGAAATGGCATATATTACCGTCCTACTTGCTGAGAGGAGAGTGTTTACACAATGCATCTGTGGGCTACTGTCAAGACTGAAGTGTGATGCATGAAGCAGGCTCAAGCCACAGCCTACAAAAGAAGCCGGATCACCACACTGTACATCCATCACTATCCAACGTTGCATCCGTGTGTTAAATATGACATGAAAATGATTTTGAACACGGATGTGTATGGTATACACACGTCTATACACACACACACACACACACACAATGTCCGTTTCTTCGTGGCTTAGAAAGACGATCTTACAGAAGGAAAGCGGCCTGTTCGGCCACGGAACAGCGAGAAAATACATTTCGGACGTAAGGTCATTATTTCAATTGACAAAATGATTTCACATGAATGAACTCAACATCATATTTCAACTAACCTGCTTCGAAGGCCTTGGCGTGATCTGTAGCTGTCTTTATGCGTTTATTTTTTGCAGAATATGATTAAATGTATACGTAATGCAGGCGTTGGTTTAGGCACCGACAATTTCAGCACCTGGGAGCTGTCCCCTTTGGTTCGGCTCTGGCACGCGCCGCTGACGAGGGTACGCGCGAATGATGCGCGAAGAAGGTCGGTAGATCAAAGGGTCTGGACGTACAGTGGGCGGTACCCCTTGCTGTTGCCAACCAATCACTGATTCCAACGTACAGTGGCCGGTCATTTCGCCGCAGCAAGCGGTACCGCCCACTGTTCTTTCAGACCCTTGGATCTAGCAACTGCCTTGAACGAACAGCGTCGCAAGCTTCATTCAAACGTCACTGAAAACAACATGGGGGTTGTAGTTTTTCAAGATTCGGTGAATACACAGAAAAACACAAGCAAAATACAATCATGACTACACTTTCCAGCATGCATTGCTGTGTCAACAGATGTATAATATATGTTTAGAGCATTACCAAATAAACGAACCGTTCATAATTTACATCCTTATTTGCTGTCTATCTGTTTTACCCTTAGAGGAATTACAATAAGTGTCCGTTTTTTGTATTATTAAAAAGAAGCCTATACGTTGGCTAGTTTGTGCACAATGTATAGCCTAAATAAGCCCTGTTTGGAATTACTCCTTTCCCTTAACCGTCTTTGATTATTCGCCTCCTGGTTTGATGTGCATTGTTTATAGCCTTTTTCGCACAGGAGAACACAAACTAAAATCTAAAGCGTCTTACCTTCCCATACAAGTCCATCTATATATTAGTCCAGTGTATATGCTATGTCGAAATGTGGATAGTTTAAATGGAATTACGTGCAAGTAAGCTATACAAAAAACATTCGCCCCGACACGAGTATGGAAAAATAATCAATTCGTGAAACTAATAATGGCCTGGTTCCATTTGCGTCACGCTCAGTGTTTCTGCCAGCTCCCACCCATCCACTTCTCCGGAGAACAAACGCAAGCGGCTGAGCAAATATAAAACTGGCTATAATTGTTTCGATGCCATTTGAGCAAACCACTGCGGGTCATGGCCTGCTGGTGTAACTAACATTTGAACTAATAGAGGACGAATCATTTCACGGGATTGGTGAGGCCCTTCTTTAGTTGTTAAATTGCTATATGGTTTATAGGCCCTGTGTGTGTTGTGGTGTAAGTGTATGTGGGGCCGTGTGTTGGTTTCTGCTGGGATGTCAGCCGCATTGCCTCTACGAATCATACCCTGCACTTAAGAGCACCCACTGGGCCGTGGCCGACGCCATTGCGTAACAACCCTTGTACAGGAGATCATTTGAGGTGACCGTTGTATCGACGTCCACTGGGGCTTGCTTTGACGTCGCGTTTCACAGTGGGCGTCATGTCATTTCCATTGCAGCATGGGGTATATGATGTGGACTGGAGAATATGCCAGCCTGGCAAAAATACACTTTAATGAAAAAAGGTATAATATTTACTATAATTGTCTATGATCAATGTAGGCCGGCGTAAATATGATCATGTAGTGGGCATCTTGTCGCCATCCCTATCGTTCATATACAAAGGGTCCGAGGTGTAGTTAAATTGCTATTGTTTATTTAGCAGCAATGCATGAGCTATACAATGGGTTAGACCGTTGTGAGACATCACCCCACTGAAGATGTGTTTGTATAATGTATTTCAATCATTTTGTGCAGTTGTTTGAAAATCGAAAGAAATATGCTATAGGTTCAAACATATAGTTCTAGTGACAAATGAGGTAGAAGGCTACATTTGCATAAATCAACAGCAATATTTGGTATCAAATAAGTGCCTATACTGATCAAATATATAAATCAATATTAAGAGATCTTTCCTTTTTTTATTGTACAAAAATCATGCATTTGTAATAATACACCCAGGAGGCCCTAATTCAGAGCATCACTCTACTATTGGACTTGTGATAGCATGGGGTATACCCTTGGGTATTGAGAAGATGAGATGGACAATGTAGAACTGTTGCAAGCATCATTATCAGGAAGAAGAAAAAAAAACGTCTTGCTCGTGATGCTTGGTATATTAGAGTATTTAGGCTATAATCTCTCAGCATTTGATAATTAACTGGCAGATTATTTTGTTTAATTCTCATTGCGCACCACATTGGGCAAGCACTGGATATTAAATCGGCATTCAGCCAATGAGCAACTCTATGGCTCTCCTGCCAGCCACTTACCAAGGGAGAATATCTACACTACACACAATATTATTATATCATATAGTTTCCATCCATCATTAAATACATTTTATTAATGTGATATGATATTAGTGGAACCGATTATGACGTAAAATGAAAGAGCCTCTATTGGTTGTGTTTTCTAACAGATATGTACGTGCTATAACTTGCACAAGCCAGTGTTCCATTTTCTCTCGACCTTCTTGCATTTGTGAGGCACAATTCAGTTTGATGATGTAGGCCTAATGCTGTTTCCCATTATGTTGGTGTGACCTCCAATTTATGAGATGTGTTCATAACTTAGTTGCCTGTCACGTTTAAACCCTGTTGCATAATCACTATGTTGAGTGAAAAAAGAACAATAGGTCAACAGTATTGCTTGTGCTGTGAAACGTTTTCATTATGTTTATTCTGTAAACGAAATAGCTGAATAATGGGGGTCTTACCATGAAACCTGTCTACCAACACTCACTCACGAGAGATACTGAAGAAACCATTTAGCCTTGACAAAGAAGTGTCTCATCTAAAGCTATCATCTTGTTGTGGTGCATCACCTTGTCAGTCCACATGCTGGCGCTGGTGGTCCAATGGGATTTTTGACAACTAAATCAAGGCTTCATCATGAACAGAACATTCTCTAAGCCTCTGCGTTTTTGGACCTTAGGTTAAGTACAATGAAATCACGTATGCATGCACAAAACTCGCACACATCTCTCTAAATATATATTCATACCAATATTAGGCATATTTTCTTATAGGGATGATGGCTACATCGTTGGATATTATAAAGGAGTATTGTATTTAAAAAAAGATTGCTTTGTGTTATCGTGTGAAGGCTACACATAATCAAATTAAATCTACATAACATTTGCCTAACATATATCATTTTAAGCATCAGTCAACACGATCGCATCGAGAAGAGCATATCTCTGGGCGTGTTAGAATCCTGCTAGTCAATGGACGTCTACAGCAGCTTTTGGGACTCGTCATGTCGTGACGTCGGGAAGAGGGAGGGTCACTAGTTGTGTGGAGTATAAAGCCACCGACAGCGTCCGCAAAAAACATTCTGTACACCACACTCGAATTGGTTATCCCTCTATGGAATTACTGAGGAATATCGGGACTCCAGCCACAAACAATATGTGCGAGTCTACGACGAGGTCCTGCGAGCCTCGCAGGAAGAGATCTGATGAACGCAATGTGCCTTCAGAGATGGCCAGAATAATCACGGACCCTGCCACTGGGAAGTGCTACTGCCGTGGCAAAGTTTTGGGAAAGGTAGTTTTGGCACATCGCATAATATACATATTTTAACTAACACGATAAGGGACGTTTTATAAACATTCAACATTCATCATCCGTGTTCTCTTTCTAGGGAGGTTTTGCAAAATGTTACGAGATGACAGACCTCTCCACGAGCAAAGTTTACGCAGCCAAAATCATTCCCCACACGCGCGTCTCCAAACCTCACCAACGGGAAAAGGTAAGCGCGCTGCTGTGCTGATGGTATTGATACTGTTGATCAATAAGTACCTTACAATTTTGTTTGGATCTTATAATAATGATGTTTTCTTTTTACCAGATCGACAGAGAGATCGAGTTGCACAAGGTGCTCCATCATAAACACATAGTGCACTTTTATCACCATTTCGAAGACAAGGAGAACATATACATTCTGTTGGAATACTGCAGCAGAAAAGTGAGTTCAGTTAAAAACTGGAGACTGTTGGCTTTTATCCTTCTATATTCAACGGGTCTATTCAACACCTGCATTGCACCAGCCAGATGAATGTGCTGGTATCACATAATGGATCGAAATGTGTGCTATCTCTAATCCTATTTCGTTGTGATTTGTTTTCCTTGGCAGTCCCTCGCACATATCCTGAAGGCCCGTAAGGTGCTCACTGAGCCAGAGGTCCGTTACTACTTGAGGCAGATTGTCTCTGGACTCAAGTATCTGCATGAACAGGAGATCCTCCATAGAGATCTCAAATTAGGTAAGTGTATCATGCAGCCATGGGCGAGAAACTCTCTACGCTATATATCAGCATTTACAGTTGCAATATTTTCTACTACTTTTACTTAAAGAACTTACTATACTTTTTACTTTTACTTTATGTTTCTGGGTCGACTTATTCAAACTCACGGTCTAATACCCGCCCCTTATGTTATTTCCCTAGGTAACTTCTTTGTGAGCGAGTCCATGGAGCTGAAAGTTGGAGACTTTGGTCTGGCTGCCAAGTTGGAGCCGGCTGGGAACCGAAGGAAAACAATCTGTGGGACCCCCAACTACCTCTCCCCTGAGGTGCTGAACAAGCAGGGCCACGGCTGCGAGTCGGATATTTGGGCCCTGGGCTGTGTGATGTAAGTACAGCACACTAAAACAATGATGAAAAATGGTAGATGACAAGTAAATATGACAGCCAAATTACAATATATAGAAGTACCCACAGTGTTTTATGCAACTATTAAAAATTGTTATTCTTGTGTATTATAGCCATATTATTAGTGGGTAGAATACAACAAAATTCCTTTCTAAATGGATGATTAGGTTTCCCAAAGATGGATTTCAGTAGATAACCAGTTGGCCTATTGTAATGGCGTAACCTGTCTTGGTCCTAACCAGATATTGCCCCCCCTCTTCCCCTCCACCCCACCCAGGTACACCATGCTGCTGGGCAGACCACCGTTTGAGACCACCAACTTGAAGGAGACGTACAGGTGCATACGAGAGGCTCGCTACTCCCTGCCCTCCTCCCTGTCCTCCCAGGCCAAGCAGCTCATCTCCAGTCTGCTGACTAAGTCCCCTGAGGACAGACCCCATCTGGACCACATTCTGAGGCACGACTTCTTCATCCAGGTGAGACGGCCCGCCACTCTCCTCTGCCTCACGTACCTCTTCTGTAGCTCCCTGCACCACGTCACGGGAGTGGGTGTCAAACGAGCACACAGACGGACGCCCCCGTTAACCAAACATGCTGTTAACACACTAACCCACTTTCTCCTTCCTCCTGCAGGGCTTCAGTCCAGAGCGCCTACCGCCAAGTTGCTGTCACTCTGCACCAGATTTCCACGTCTCCAGTCCTGCTGAGAGCTTCTTCAAGAAGGCTGCTGCCGCGCTATTCGGGGGCAAGAGGGACAAGGTCAAATACTATGAGACTCTGAGTGAGTGTTTCATTACCAGCCAGACCAAGGAGAGCACCTTAATGAACCACCTTCACAAATAGGCTACACTTGCATATTCATTCATGTTTGCCAGGCGTAAACATAACATGAGTACCCTTACCAAGGTTGTTTATTAATCTAGTGTATTAATCTCCATGCTTCATTGTGTATTAAGTACAAGGTCGCAGGTTGAAGAAACCATGCACTGACCGCACATCCGTCTGTTGTTCCTGATAGATAAGCAAACTAAAGAGGAAGAGGAGATCTACAAACTCCAACATGACCTCAAGAGAACAGCCATCAGCCAGCAGAGCAATCCCCTGCCCGAGGTAAGAGCCCAAGCGTTTGACCTGTATAGAGACGCCTCTGTCTTAAAGAGGTACGCTAACAGCAGGTTGATATGAAAGGCAGTCATCGTGACGCACAAGGGACCCATATGCATATTATGGCATGAGAGAATCCATAAAAATAGAATCACACAAAGTTATAATTTTCAACGTCTAAGCCCACGACTGTGCATGTGAGTAAGGGCTGAGTCATCCCCGGATGTTTATTTTTTTTCTACGTTCACATCTTTTCAAACACATCCTGTTCTCTCTTCCCACCTTAGGATGGAAGGCCACTTCCGCCATCTGCTGATCGGCCTGTTGCCGCGGTAACGGAGACCCAATCCCCGACGACTCAAGATACCATCCGTCTCATCGTCAGGGGCAGCCTAGGGAGCTGCAGCAGTGAATGTATGTCAACAAATCCATCCTCTCCCTCTCACTACTGTATGTATGTATGTATATGCTTTTACGATTTATTCATCGCTGATATGTTTACTGTTCCTGGAGAACCCAGATATTGGGAGTTGACTAAATGTGGTTAAAATAAAGAATACTATTTGAGTGAGAGTCGAAGATGCACTTTCTTTTTGTATTGAAACAGCAGAAAATGTAATTGGCTGCTCTTTGTTATTTTCCTCAGGCCTGGAAGACAACACAACAGGGAGTGTGGCTGACACTGTGGCAAGTGTTTTCAGAGGATGCATAGAGAACATGCCTAAAGGTGAGCCTACTATACCTTTTCTGGAGTTGGGCTGTTCACAATCATATGGATGATCTAAAAAATGTAATTTACTCATCGGATAACCACCTCCTGTGTGACTGAATAAATCAGTCTTTGTTCTATTATTGAGAAAACACCTTGGTTGATCTAAAAATCGTATTTATAGCACATTAAAAAGTGTTCCAGGAGAGACCTTCATCTCCTTCCTGAACGTTGTAGCATATGCTAATGCTAATGCTGATGTCCTCTTTGGTTCCTCTTCAGCCGCAGATATTCCCAAGGGCTCGGGGAGCAGTCACCTTCAGTGGGTGACTAAGTGGGTGGACTACTCCAACAAGTACGGCTTTGGCTACCAGCTGTCTGATAACACCGTGGGAGTTCTCTTCAACAACGGCACACACATGAGCATACTACCAGACAGGAAGTGGGTACCATTTTGTTCATTCAATACATTCATGGCAGCGAGTGCTCTTTAGAAGCCTCTCTCCATTCTAACCTTTTGTTTAGAGTTTCTTTGCCTTGAATATGTTAGAAAAAACGCATTGTGTTGGAATTGTATTTTCTGATGCTATTACAATTTTTTTTTTCTTTTTGTTTCGGTTTATTTTCTCTCTCTCTACCGAGCACCACTAATACATTTTAGAATGTAGATCCAGCCAGTTACTACGGTTACTACAATAATATTGATCAGACCTATATTTGCTCAAAAGCAATGCTGGCTGCTCTTCCTCATATCCCTCCGTACTGCATTTAGAGTCCCAGATATTGTCGACTTTGTTATTATTTGGTTATTCAACTTGTTTATATCCGAGTAGTCAACTTAACCTCACCTGTTCTTCCAGAACCATCCACTACTACGCTGAGTTGGGCAAGCGCGCGGTCTTCCCGACCTGCGAGGTTCCCGAACACTTTGTGGGCCAGGTGACCGTGCTGAAGTACTTCTCCCACTACATGGAGGAGAACCTGATGGACGTGAGTACTCATACCACTACTCAGCACCACATTCCATCCTCTTTCTTTTAATCCCTCTTTTCCGTACCCTTTTATTCAGTGGAAAACCCCTCACCCCCCAGTTGGCATGTGTTGTGTTGTTAATTTGTTGTTGTGTTTCTGTTTTTGCATCACAGGGCGGGGATCTGGTGAGCACAACAGACACGCACATGCCCAGACTCTACCTGCTGCAGTGGCTCAAGTCCGACCGCGCCCTCATGATGCTCTTCAACGACGGCACCTTTCAGGTAAATACAAAAAGAGATTGAAACAAACTTGCACGGCCGGGCATGTTGGGAGTGGTTGACGTAAATAGAAGGAAAAAGGCATGACACACTTTCATTGGCTGATATCGTAGTATCAGCCAATGAAACTGAATATTTCTTTGCACAAGGCAAAGAAATCGAATGTTACGATTCATCCAATAGATGAATCCCAGAGCTCTATTCAGCATGGCAAAATACATTTATTGTATTCACAATACAATAACATACTGTCTCTCTCCCTCCACAGGTCAACTTCTACCACGACCACACCAAGATCATCCTGTGCTGCCAACAGGAGGAGTACCTGCTGACGTACATCAACGAGGACCGGGTGTCCACCACCTTCAAGCTCAGCGCTCTGCTCACCTCCGGCTGCCCCAAAGACCTGTGTGAACGCATGGAGTACTCCCTCAGCATGCTAATGCAGAGGAGCAGCTGAACAGAAGCGGAGCGCTTCAGTGTGTTTCAAGAGGAAGTGAAGGGGGAGAGGAAGTCTATGCAGCTGGAAAATAAAACGTGTTCATCTCACTGCTGCAGTGGAAGCTGGGGCTGAGCTGTATGAATGAACTAAGAAAGGCATAGTATCTTGAGGATTAAGATATGTGTGCAAAATTAATTAGGTGATCCCCTCCACACGGACACACCTGGGTGACCGGGCATGAGTGGAAATGAACAAAGATGGACAGAGTTTTGGAGAAGAATGTTGCGCAAAGAGCTAATTCAACTGAGGAAATGGCCGATTTTTGTATGTTGATCGCTGGGGGAGTATGACGAGGGGACTGAAGTATGGGACTGTTTATGTCAGATTAAGGAATGTAGGTACGACTGGGAACCCTGTTAGTGCCAGGGCAAAGACAGACAAGATGCCTGAAAAGAAAAAAGAGACGGACTGGGCCGGTACCAGCTAATTTGTTAATAATGTTGTGGACCTTTTCTGTTTTTTAAAACCCATACATTGGTCAAAGATCACGGAATTGGAGTCATCATGTAAATTCTGTACAGAGTGTAAATACAGCCATCTCTGCAGAGCAGAGGTGTGTGTGTGTGTGTGTGTCCAACTTTGAAACTGTGATTTATTCTCTTCATGTGCTCAGTTCGCTGGACTGGAAAAAATGGGGATAAGTGTGAGGGGAGAGTGCCATTTAGAATACAGTACTGCAGGGCCCCTGAGGACCTCTTCGGTGCCATTAGCCTTGGTAGAAAATGTGGTTAATAACTTATTGTGTACAAAGTGCAGTATTTATTTATTTAATAAAAAGGATTGATTAACAAACATGTTGTTGTCATGTTTCAAATACACTATTCTCTATCTATGTATGTATCTATCTATGTATGTGTATGTGTTGTACAGTCCGAACCAATATTGAATGCAGTCCTGCTATTATCTAGTCTAGTTTATCGTGAATGTGGCTGAGCTTCGCAGTTCAATGGCCTTATAGTCACTAATAAGTAAGCTAGTTTTCATGATGCAACGAATGGCGCGCTTCAGTCGATCTTTGCCTCATACGTTTAGGAAAATGGCTTCCGTCTTCTCTTTGAATTCGCAGTGTGCTTTACCAACCTGTGTTGACTCAAAGGCCAGCCCCACCTGAGATGCTATTATGACCAAGTCAACACATGGTACTTTTGGTTACTATTGTCTCTTGGAGGAATGTTGAAATTAGTATTATTTATACGAACCAACAT
>JAOSLM010000143.1:13413605-13427302 GCA_025629765.1 Eleginus gracilis
ATTGATGTATATATATTATGTAGGGGTTGAATATAACTCGTGAATAATATTGTATGAATCATTGTAATCATAATAATCTTTACATTATGCACGTCTTGAGCCATCAGCCGGAACGTGTCCGTACCGTGTCCGTACCGGATTGCAGTAGGCCTACGGAACACAGCCGCTTCGCTGTAGTGCCGCTTCCGTGCCGGTTCTGGTGAAAATCGGCCTTTACTACTGAGTAAAAAAGAAAAAGATCACTAGGGGGCACTATTTCAGTTTGTGAATTTGACACCGGTCACTCACAGCGTGGTCACGAACAAGGCACTGTGATTTAAACATGGAGCAACGGCGAACGGTTGTAACGGTGAACACTAAGTGGAACAGCTAAGCGAAAGTTCATATTATAAACTAACGAAATTAGTTATGGCCACCCTTGTAAATCCTGTTTTGGGGGGATATCTCATAATCCGTCTATGGGTGTATGACCTATTAAGGGAGTGAGGTTCTCATATCTGCTAGCCAGAGGCCTTGGAGCCCATGTGTAAGAAGGGGTGATCATAGGATCAGACCTTAGGGGGGCTCTGCCCCTAATGATAAAGTGACATGCAGACAGTAACTTGCAAGAGCATTAAAGATCCCTGCCAAAATATATTTTATGACCAAATAGTTGATCAATGTTATAAATAATGTAATGTGAAACATTTATTTTTAAATGTTCAGTGCAAGAAGAAAAAACATATCTTTATAAACATATCTAGAGTAACTTTAATGAGCTACAAAATGAACAACAAGACTGGTACAAAGTGATAAGTGATGCAAAGTACAGCCTGAAATGGAGATTAATAAAAAAATTATATTGCAATAAAAAAAATGAAAACTGAAGAGAAGGATCTCAAAATAAATGTTGAACTGCCACCCTCACCATGCTCAAACCACCAACATGTCACCCCTTCGAGTACATAAACAATGGGGAGGCTGACAGCATGGTTTGGTCCGTTACCAGCACCCAGACAGGCTGGCTCAGACATTACCCAAACAGTCACACACATGAAAGCACTAGTATGCAAAGCACACACACCCAACTCTCACGCTTCCCCTAAGGACATCCGAATCCCCCTGTACACACACACATGTGTTGGATTTGTACTGTGTGGTTTTGAAAGTAAACACTAAATCTGTTCATGCTGGGGTAGTGCAAGACAGAAAACGAGCGAGGGCGAGAGATACAGAAAGAAAGAGAGGCTGAGAGAGAAGAAAAGGAAGAAAGGAGAGGCAGAGCCCTTGAGCAGGGTAGCTGGTCCCTTTCACCAGCAGGATTCACACGAGAGTGCACTCTGCAGGCTTTCAGCATAGCCAGCCAGCTCTAGATTGTAGCTCACTCTTGTACAGAGCAAAAACAAAAACACAAAAATCCAGAGGCGTGCCCAACAACGAAAAACATCCAGTCCTATTTTCTCAGAGAAGGAAGTTATACTGTCCGAATGGAAAGAACAGACCATTAAAAGGACATTAAGAAAAAACACCATTCAAGGTAAAACCTCTTTCTTTTTTTGATTTAATAGGTCATTCCATGCATGCTTTCTCAAGATCATCCACTGTGGACAGGCCATCTGTGGCGAGAGAGTGCATTCACTAGTGAGAGTGAGAAAGAAAGGATTAGAAACAGTACCGGGCAAAATCGAACATCTTGATTTTATATCACGATATAGCATGTTTTCTGGTACTTCATATAAATGAAGTCTAAATATCCACAAAGTAAAGAACTTTAGTGCAAAATGGACATACATTTCACTTGAATCTATAGAGAAAAAATATGGGCTAAGCCTCTTTGTTCAAAATCAAAGTAAATATTAAACCGTTACAAGTATAGCAGCATCTAGGGCTGGATACGTACAAAAACCAATGTTCATATTTTTAACAAAATACCTAGATGTTGACATACCGACAATATTGTAGGGATGACTATTAGTACTTTCAGATAATCATCATTAATGTGGATCTAATGAACAAGTGGGTAAGGCAAAATCATTGGACAGCTAGAACATGAGGGTACATTTAGAAAATCCCATCACTTTACTGTAATGCAGCCTTTAAACCCAGAGTAATATAGAACATTTATGCCCTATTGCGATACCCGAGATCTAAGACCATATCTAGTCTCATACCACGGTAACGATATATGTTCCAGCCCTATGTAGTAGGTCTAAAATATCTACTGTAAAACAGACACATAAGGATGCAACAACAAGCAGGCTAGAATAAACACATCCTACATTCATGTTGTGCACACCACCCACTGAACAAACATTCAAACAAACCCCCCTTAAAGATTGATTTATGAATCAAATCTTACTGGAATCATCAGCGTTATGCCATTTACCGCCATCACACTATACTCTACTCGTACATCAATCAGTTTGAATAATTTTACATTTCAGTAACCATGGCCACACTACCAAGCAGGCGTTTCTGTCTGTTGGCGTCGGCGATTGCGCTGTTCATCCTGGAGGCTGAGGGCTGTCGTGTTGGCAACTGGTCCGAGTGTGAAAAGGTTCCCTTCGTCCCAGGCCACAACCTGGCCGGTGAAGGTTTTGATGTTGTGCGTATGAGTCGAACCGGGGCGTACGTCATCAATGTCAAAGCTCACCTGAGCGCCAATCGCACCTGCACGCTCTGTCCCAACCGATTCCACGCCGGACAGGTGAGAGGCAAAAAACTGCCAAAAACTGCAGTGCTCTCCAGCTGCCATTATTATTGTTTGTATTGCGTTTTCTATTAATCTCCATAACTTAGCCTTTAATTCTTTCATTTCCTCCCTGTTCCTCTGGAACGTCCTTAAACCTCCTCCTACCATTCCTTACACTCCCACTACTTAATTTCCCCTTTCCTATCCACCATCTGCCCTGATCCGCACGCCCTCCTCCCACCCCAAGGTGGAGAAGCTCCCGGCGGCAGTGTTGGACTGGCGCCCTTTCAGCCGCTGCAGCAAGCAGCTCTCCGGCGCCCTGCACCACTCAGTGGACTCCCTAATTAAGAGCTCCAGCTCCGTGGTTAAAAACAACTGGGGCGTAGGTCTGAGCCTGGAGGATGTGGGCAAGGCCGTGCTTGGCGGCAGCCGCTCAGAAATGGCCAAGTTCGCCCATTCGCAGCACAGCGTGGACAAGGCCACGTTCGCTATCCATGAGATCAGCTGCACTTACTACAGGTACTAAAGGTACTGCATGGGATGTTTTTATGTTATTATGTTTTGGCGTTGGTCAACGGATGTTCTTCTCAGGGATGCATTTAATTGATGTAGGAAAACAATGAATATATTAGTCTATATAGAACAATAGAAATGTAGAGATTGTATTTCTCTTTAATTATAATAGTAATTTATATATTCAATAATTTGAATGGTTGCACATTAAAGTGGTCATGAAAGAAATCATTGGCGTTGGTCAGATGTTATTAAGGGGACCAGCCGCTTTGAACTCAACTTCAAACTGTTTTATGAACTGTTTTTGTTTGTCATTTTAGCTACAGACTTGCTGACCACCCTCAGCTCAGCACAGAGTTCTCCAAACATCTGAGACGCCTCCCACAGAGCTCTGGTTCTCCCAAGAACAGAGCACTGTACAGACGACTTATAGACACCTACGGAACACACTACATACACCAGGTCAGAAATGCTGCAATTCTTTTGTTTATACACGTTAAAATGTTATTCTCTCATCTTAATTATGGTCATATTTGTCGCAAAGGCAAATAGCATGTTTCAAATCGAGTGTTGTGTTCCCCTTGAACAGGTGCAACTCGGTGGTACAGTAAGGAGAGTCACGGCCTTCAGGACCTGCCTGGCCACATTGAAGGGTTTCTCAGAGTCTGAGATCAAGAACTGCCTGAATATTGAACTGAAGATATCCCTGGGTTTCCTGCCCGCCAACACCTCCTTCTCCAACAAATGTGATGCCCTCATCAAGGGCAATGTGAGCATGGGCTTCTACCATGGATTCATGACCCACAAGATCGAAGTAATTGGTGGAGAGAGGTATTTCCCAGACATCCTCTATGACCAAGATCCATCAGAGTCCTACCATAGCTGGATGAACAGCCTCCATGACAATCCTGACGTGGTTTCCTATGCCATCTTCCCTCTGCACCATCTGGTGGAGGACCCAGAGGTCAAGGAGAACCTCAAGAGTATGGTCACGGAATACATCAAGGAGAACCGGCTTAAGGAAGAACACCTGGGTTCTAAGAACTGTTCCCCGAGCCCCAACCTGGACCACAACTGCTGCCCGCTTCGTGCAGGAAGGGGGACACTGAAGTTGGAGATTCACCGAGCGGCAGGCCTAAGGGCGGACACATTCACAAAGACCGACGCCTACGTGAAGATCTTCTACAATGACATGTATGAGGAGACGGCGACGGTGATGGACGACAATGACCCTGTGTGGAACGCCACATACAACTTTGGCTCTGTGGAGATGGGCAATCAGCTGCGGTTCGAGGTGTGGGACAGGGACGTGCTCTATAATGATGTGGCAGGGAGATGCGTGGTCTTCCCAGAGCGAGGCACTCACTCTCTGAGCTGCCAACTAAACAAAGGAGTTCTGTATTTCACCTACACTTCAACTTGTGATCCCCACCTTATCGGCTACAGGTGTGGACGGTACTCGCCGAATGCAGAGTAGATGAATGTACTCGTACTTCTAGAAAACAATGTTTTTTTTATATATACATCATTTCCAGTGGACCATTTGACCTGGCAGATTCTAACAGATGTATTTTAGCAGTTAGCTGATGTCAGGATGTTACTAGCTACCTCATAATTTCTCAGAATAGGATCTTCAGTGGAATCCAACCTGATTTAAATTAGATCCAAATATAAAAAAAGAATGAGTCTAACAATTCGTTTTTAACTTAATATAACCAGAAATCTATATATAAAATAAGACATGAAAAATAGGGTGGGAAAAGCCTAAATACACCAAGTTAAATAAGTTGAACTTGGTGTATATAAGAGTATAAGAGGGTTAAACAAGAGATTGAAAATAGGTTATTCATGCTCTACGTCACAAAATAAACGGCTACCAAAGACAAATAATTCTGATATTCCATGTTTTTTTTTATTATTAAATTTGAACAAGAACATACAGAAAGATAGAAATAACGTGATAAAAGTTGTAACAACACAGTTGAACAGATACAGCACAGTAGCTAGTCCTACAGTACATGAAACAGCACAGCCTCCCCCTCCTCAGACAGCTGCTCCCCCGGGTACCTGCTGGGATACCGCCTACTCATTTTAGATAATCCGACAGCAGAACTTAAGTCAGTTTCCTCCAAACACTCCATCGCCCGAATGGTTAACAAAGCTTACGATCATTTGAACTGGTCCATAGCCATCCACATTTTCATTCTTTCAGTTCCGTCATTGTTGAAACAGTGAGACCATATTGGCTGATTTGACACACTTTTAGCTTCCTGATACCGCAGGTACGATAACATTTCCCCATCATAACAATCGTTTTGATTTGGTGTTCCAAATAATTATTAAAACACATAATCCTGTTTTTATACAGTTGAGACGATTTTTTTCAACTGGATATATTCCTGCCAAAGTATCCCACTAAGCCTTATTCTCATCCTCCCATGTACACTCTATATTGAGCCACTTTTGATACTTTAGACTGAGATAAGAAGTTCATATCAAAACCATAAATATGTTCAGTATAGTCCAATATATGTTAACAGTGTGTTGGCCATCTGGTCAGATCTCAAATAGCGCAAATATAAAAACTGGAAGTGCTCCACTAATATCTCCAAGCCTTGCAGTTTGCAGATAAGTTGCCCATCTTGATCTCGACCCCAAGAATCTAAGCGGGGGGCTCATGGGAATAGTATGGGTTATTTTAAAGTACTCCGGGTATGGAAACGTAGCTACATTGCAGGAGCATGTAAACGTCTTCTCCATTAAAAAAAGAATTTATCAGAGGAGCTTTATAGCATCATGTTCATGGTTGGATCAAAACTCAGGGTGGATCACAAGATCTAAAAGCTTTGTATTTAAGGAAGAGTGTTCAAGTTTCTGATACAAGTCCAGTTGAAAAGCCACACTTACAACCTGACCAATCCCGACTATGTACTGGTTTCAAGGATTTGTAAAAAGGTCACACTAAAAATAATGAAATATTTGTTCAGTATGACTGTCTGGATCAAGTATGGAGCAGGGGTCCAAACCCTGTCCCAGGATGACGATTCTGTGAGAATACTGTCCGAACAATACGAGTTGGACCCGTTTTGGAGTGTTCTTACCAGCCAGTGTGGAGTTTGGTGCACACCGTGTTAAGCGTGTTAGTATGCAAGTAGGTGTCACAGTCCCAGCGAGGCCTTCAATAAAGAGGCCATGTCCTCAGGAATGGTCCCCTCACCACCTGAGAGAAAGGATTTTCATGTTAATATCAATTAATATCTACTTTAACCTTCTTAAAAACAGCAGGTCTTTGGGTCAGAGATCTTGCCTTTGATTTTTGTCCTAATCCAGCCAGTAAATCATTTAATTTGACCAGCTTGGTGATCAATTTCACCAAGGGTTTCACGGCATGCCATGGGTATCAAACCATGGATCATATATTGCTATATATGATCATATATATATCATCGAAAACCCCATTCGGCTAATGACTTCTAGTGCATTCCCCAAACCACAGAAGTCCAATATCAACGTAAACCATTTTTCTTTCAAATATTATTAATATAAATGCGTGTCTAAAGTCAGACCATATGACCATACAAGCCAAGAGCCAGTGAACCCACTGTTTTAAACGTGGCAATTTGTCTTACATGATCGTCAACATTGAAATCTATGCTATTTAGCACCATTACTGATATATGACCCCAATTTAGAGAATAAAAAGGGGTAAAATCCTATGTTTTTGCCATTCTCCCCAAAACATTGAGAACGTTCCAACCTGTAGCAAATGCAAGTAGTGTTCTTTCGGGATGTCCGAGTACCTTTTCCGAGGTACCAAGGGGCACCAGTGGTACGGTTTGTGTGGACGTGTGGAGCTCTGTCTGAGCAGCGATGTATTTAAGGTCCGCGTCCGAGTTAGGCTTCCCAGACGCCTATAGTATAATGCTATGCTCATAACACTTACACAAAGGCGGTTCAATAAAAAGTATTATAAAGTTGGCGTTGGTCGTAACCATGTGGATAACACCACCACCACCCCCCCTCCCCCCTCCTTTCTTAAAACTCCCAGTTTTAAATCACATAGTGTTTGAATTCGGTCAAAAACAGTGGGTTCACTGGCACTTTAAACAATAGGTATTGTGTAATAGACCCGTCATGTAGATGGCACCGCCATTTTGTGTTTGCTTACTTGCGTCAGCTGCCGTCATGTCCTGCTCCAGCTTCAGTTTTTTCTGACCCAGTCGCAGCATGTCATCTTCAATACTGTCCTTACTGATCAGCTTTATGACCTTCACCGTCCTGCAACACACACACACACAGAATATTGCATAACTTATAGCCAAGGCTTCACATTGTGTGCATGTTTTACGTGTTTCGCTTTAATTTCCAATCATTCATGGAAATTAATCAATTAATCAATCATGCTCCTTTTGTGTTTTGTAATACGTTTGAATCTGCAACAAGTTTAATAAATAATCCTCAAGCATCTGTCAAATAAACTAATAACAGCAAACTAAAACCATGGTTGTAAATCATTTCATTTATTTTATAATTTTACACCCAATAGTATGACCATTGAATTTTGATGCAACAGAGAGTTGCAGTGATGATTATGCAGGGCCAGCATGCGTTTGGCCCTGTTAAAGGGGAGGTGACGGCGCAGCCTGCTACCTGGTCTGGCCCAGTCGGTGGCAGCGGTCCTCCGCCTGCTTGTCGTTGTACGGGTTACAGTCTATGTCGTGGAGGATGACGACGTTGGCCGACGTCAGGTTGATGCCCAGGCCGCCGGCACGCGTCGACAGCAGGAACACGAAGATGTCCTGGTCGTTGTTGTACTCGTCTATCAACACTATCCTGTGGGACGGAGAAGGTGTCATGGGCTTACATATGGAAACAACCTGTTCATTTTTTTAGATGGAAGCAGGTGTCGATTAAATATGACATTTATTTGTTGAAGTAGAAACTTTTGGTGCTGAATCTGAACGGAAATCTCAAAATTCATAATACTGCAAAGGCAAGGCCTTTCAACAGCAGACCATAGGCTCAATCAAATTGTTTAGTCTCATTTAGCCATAGATAGGGACGTGGCCGTGATTATTTACATACAAATCTCCCAAAAATGACATTCTTACTTTTCAACACAGATAATCCCTTCAACTACGCTGACGCCTTACAAAGCTTACGAAGTTCATAACTTTGACATTAAAACCAAATTTAGATTTTTTAATATCACACACACTCACACACACACACACACACACACACACACACACACCTGTCAGCAATGGGTGTGGATCCATCCAGCCTGACGTAGCGATGCTTCAGGTGTCTCAACAGAATCTCCACAATGTCCAGGATCTTGGTGAACTGGCTGAATAACACCACCCTGTCTCCCTGAGGGGTGGACAGGACAGCCACGTTAGAAACTCACAGAGCCACAAGGAAGGCGTGGTGCGAGACACCATCTCCCTCATGACAACGTTTTATTTACCACCAGAGGTGGTAAATAATGGTTCACTGATGGTGAACCACTTCAGCATACCAAGTTTTAGATCTGGATATTCGAGCAGTAGTGATCAATAATAGATAATTCATTGATTGTATTTGAAAGATGAAGGTTGAAAGTGTCGGCTTAGCTCAGGAGCGAGTGGGGTGACTTTAACTGCAAGGTTGCTAGTTCGACCCCCGGCTCCTCTTAGCAGTGTCGAGGTGTCCCTTAGCAAGACACCTAACCCTAACACTGCTCCTGACGAGCTTGCTGTCGCCTTGCATGATTGACTCAGCTGTTGGTTTGGAATGTGTATATGAACCCTTGTAAGTCGCTTTGGGCAAAAGTGGCTGTCAAATGCCCTTAAAAATGTGAATACCCAATCAATCAGTATTAGGGTTGTGTCCTAGTCTAATGGTTAGAGGTGTTTGACTCACCAGCTGAAAGTCTGAGGAGTCTCCCATGTTAATTTATAGTGAACCAGTAGCTTATAATGAACCCGCAGCTTATAGTGAACCCGTAGTGCGTACCGCGTCTTTGAGCGAGGCCAGCAGGTCCGTGAGGAGGTTGAACTTCCCAGAATCAAGTAGCAGGTGGCTGTCTAGCTGGTAGCATCCGATGGAGGAGTACTGCTGGCAGAGCCGGTGAAGCTCCAAGTCCGACATCACCTCCATATCCTCCTGGATCAGCGCCGCGTCGGCATCGAAGTGGGTCGGCTCCTGGGGAACAAGAGGAGTGGCTTAACAGTGTGAGGGGAGGAGTGGCTTAACAGTCTGAGGGGAGGAGTGGCTTAACAGTCTGAGGGGAGGAGTGGCTTAACAATGAGTAAGGGGAGTGGCTTAACAGTGTGAGGAGGAGTGGCTTAACGGTGCGATTTGAGGTCAGGTTTAACAGTGTGAGGGGAGGAGGGATTAACAATGTGAAGGGAAGAGGGGCTTAACAGTGCGAGGGGAGGAGGTCTAAACAGAGGTCCGGGAGTACTACATTGGTCTAACGGCACAGGCTTTTTTCACAGAGAGAGGTTGGACCAACCTTAAGCATCAGCTTGCTCATGGTTTTGAGTTTCTCGGTGGTGTAGTATTGTCTGTGGAGCAGAGGGTGGTTGGCCATCTTCCTCAGCTGCATCATGACGTTACACAGCTCTCGCTCTGCACGGAAAAGGGCAGGGGGAGGAATAAAGAAAGAAAACGAAGCTTAGATCCGTTTCCCAAATTTCTCGACTTAAGATAGAGAAGACGGAAGACAACCGGATTCTTACTCTCTCCATTCGTAGATCTTTTGAGTTTCTTGAAGAGGGACTGGTATAATGTTCTCTGTTTCTCGCTCATTGGACAGAACTCAATCTTTTCTTCCTTGGCAGGCAGCTGCTGTAGGACCTGTTGGAGATCACAGACAAACAAAATGATCTGAAGGGCATTCATTTAAATATCTTAATTTCTAAATGCATTACTGTGAACCAACTTTCCTCAGGAGCCCACAAACATAAATGCATAGAAATCAACAGATGAACATGAAGAGTTTACCTCACTCTTCACCCTTCTGAGGATGAATGGTTTCATTATTAGTTTAGCTTGAGCGATGCGGTCCTTCTCAAAACAACTCTGCTCCTCGTGTGATTTCTGACAAAACAAAACATATCATTAATAATAATAATAATAATTGTATTTTTTCCCACAAAAACAACTAATCGATTCAGGTGTGTTTACATTCATCTGGGTTTCGTTCATTCAAAATGATCGGACACGGGGAGTTACCATGGAGAACATCTTGGAGAGCTGCGCGTTGGAGTTGGAGAACATAGAGGGCATGATGAAGTTCAACAGAGACATCAGCTCCAACAGGTTGTTCTGGAGCGGCGTGCCAGTCAGCAGCAACCGATGCTCAGCCTGCAGAGAACCGTAGAAACAAACGGTTACACTCAATGTTTACTGACACTAAATATGATCCGTGGGCGTGACTGGATCACCCCTCTAACACACACGTATTTAAAAGCGTATTAAAGTCATGGCGCTTGGCCGTATCAAAGGTGGGGGGATGGGGTGTGCGCTGCGAGTATGGGAAGGTGCACTAACATTGATGGCCATGAGGTGGCGGTAACGCAGGGAGTTCATGTTCTTCAGCATGTGACCCTCATCAAAGATGGCGTACTTCAGACGCAACTTCCGGAAAAGGCTGCGGTCACTGTCGTTTCCTATTGTCAAGTTATACCTGTGAAAGGCAACAAAGGATTTCCCCTCACCATTATACATTAAGACAATACTGTAGAAAAGTATGATGTAATTTTTTGTTCAGATGGTCAAATTGAATTTCATCACATTGGAAGTAAATTAAATAAATAAATATAATGCCAGGAAACTGCTTTCAAAATGATTTGAACGGACCACAACAGAGAAAGACCATTTGGATTCAATGTGTGGATTCACACACACACACACACACAACTCCAGAACAAGATTTTGGAGGATGGTTCAAAATTGCATTGCTTTTACTTTAGGCCGTGAGGCAGGACATGTTTTCTGGTCAACGTGATGTAGACGTACCACGGAGGCAACAACTCTTCGGGTTAAAGCTAAATCGGGTAACCGTGACAACACTACAGCTCTGGTGAGGCAGTATAGTTCTTGGGGGAAAAATAACCTGTCACACGACGGTCTGAACCCAGCTCACGTTCCCAATTAGTGGTTGAACAATCGCTTAGAGAGTTCTGCTTCACAATGACTGGAAGGGCAGGCGTCGATGGATCAAAAAGCAGCGTTGCAATAAACAACCTCCCTCTGCTAGGGAGGTTGGGGTACCAGATATCTTGTGTGCACTCACGTCGATCCCAGATTTGAATTTCTATAGAGAACCTGCGGATTCGGGTCAGCACCGCGAGGTAATGGACAAGTGGACCCAGACTGTTGGTAAAAACTCACGTTGACACGATGACCTGAAATTCTTCATCTCCATTGAGGATGTTGTGTTTCATGTACCTGCGGTCCTCCACAGATCCTGCATGCAGAGAACCACACTGTCAGCATCTTCTGCTTTTCATATGGTTCCACACTATTCAGATTACTTTTACTTTAATACAACCGATTTAGAATAACATACATAAAATGCTATAACATTTTGTAAGGGTATCTTGAGTCACTTTCTAAGGACTTAAATTGAACCCATTTAAAGACCTTATAAGTTTTAATTGGGTTGCATGAGGAGAATGTATGAGCAGAATCTTACCGTAATACACTAGAACTTTAAGTTTCGGAGACCACAGCTTCAGCTCTCTGACCCAATTATCTACAAGCAGAAGACATTGAATGTCAGACCAATGTAATTTGCCTTTGTTAACATTTAAACCGTTGGCGGACATGTTCAAGGGTGTGGGTACTTTACCTAGTGTTGAGGAAGGTACTGTGATGAGGTGAGGACCTTCTATACCATCTTGGTAGAGCTGAGAGAGAAACGCTATAGCTTGGATGGTCTTTCCAAGACCCTGGAGAAAGGAGGGAGAATGACGGAGACCAAATATGAAAGACAGAAAGGTTGCAGAGGAAAGAAATCATTTTCTTTACACTGCAGCAGTCTTGGTTCATAGCGATATCTACAAGGATTTCAATGACACTATAGGGGTAGGCAGATTATTATTTTCTCTCCGTCAAAGGCTGAAACAAATTATTACGTCTTTTCCCCCCCCTGCATGTGGGGGGACCTGGTGGGTGGATATGACAATGCAAAATAACAAAGCCCACTTAAAAGAACGCTTAGAGGAGATTGTTATGATACATTTTAGATCCTGGTTACAAATGTATTATCTTTTGAATTGATTTAATATTTAGTAATTACGTATGCAATAAATCAGAACTTTTTTGAGAGCAGTTTTGAAAGATTGACAAAGATGGTTTTGTTCATTACCAGTTTTGTAAAATGATGTGCATAGCTACCGTTTCATTTGCAGTGAATAGTGCTTATAATATAAATAATAATAAAACATCAGAAAATAACTAATCAGTGGGATATTCAATATTAACCTCACCATCTCATCAGCCAATATCCCACTCAGTTTGTGTTGATGCAACAGAAGCATCCACTTCAGACCAATCAGCTGATACGGTTTCAGCTGATACCTGCAAACAACCAATCATGTTGGCAGGTAATTTACACCCAATATAAAAACAGGCCTATGTTAGAGTGTTACTCTCTGGATGTTAAAACACTTGAAAATTACTCAAAATAAACTAATCATATTGTAAATAGCTTAACATCTTCATCACTAGGCCGCTCAGCTTTTTTCCAAAAAGAACATTCCGAAGGTAAATAGAGTACATCTCCACAACTACTAGGGCAAGAAGACAACACCTGTGTCATTGATGCTGCTGGGTCAGTGTGAATAAAGTGTGAGCAGAGTGCATGATCATTTGGTAGCCCTTTAGTAGTATAGGGCCATAGCGCACCATCTGTCAAGGTTTGGGTCCACTTGGGATGCAGAGGTTAATAGCAAAAGTAAAGTGAGTGACCATGTTTCTACTTTTATCAGCATACAGTATTGTGTGATGTTGTATTGCAGCAACCTAATTATAGAGAACTAATTAACAAATTAGTATTAGCTTCTAAAATAGTAAAACTAATAGAACTTCAAACTTGAGGATGTTCAGGGTTATTGGCTTCATTTGTATTTCTGTCCGTATGTTTACATGCAGGTGTGTGGGCAACTCACTGGCTGTTGAGTATGCTGGGCTGTTTCCTGCCAACTCCCTTGGTCATGATCTGGGAGACCTGCTTGACCATCTTTGAGGAGATGTTCGTACATTTGGACATGAGACTCTGAACGGCGCTCCTCTCCTTGAGGACAACTTTACATCCGACCAGCAGTTCCGCTGTCAGGCCATTCTCCTTGTGTAAGATCTCTTTCTGGAGGGGGGGATGGGGGAAGAATGTGTAATATAAGACATGACATAAATCAACTGACATTTGCTGAGGGAAACTGCTGAATTGCCATAATATTATAACAACAATTTAGCAACAACTACTTAAAATTACACACCACACACACACACACACACACAC